>CABHPP010140810.1:6446-18284 GCA_902168425.1 Peromyscus attwateri | reverse complement strand
AGAAGAAGAAGAAGAAGAAGAAGAAGAAGAAGAAGAAGAAGAAAACAAAAAAGAAAGATAAAAACAGAAAACAAACCCAATCTCCTGGCAGAGACTAGGGTATGCTTTTCCTCTGTGCCACACAACACAAGCTCACTTCAAATGACTCATTGACAAGTAGCCAACAGTCTGACAAACAGGGTGAGCATCAGCAGACTGTATTGGGAGGAATGCACAGTGCAGAGTCTCGAGACAGCTTGAATTCTGGCCCAGTTTGTTGCTAGCTCAGCCTTGTTCACTGCTGTATGCCTGATAGAATAGTGTCTGGACTGGTGAATAATTATGGGAAGGGAAAATGAGCAAATATGTTCCTAAGTTCCTGTGCTTTGATTTCTTTATGGGACTAATGATAACCTGGACTCAGCTGCAATAAAGAAACAAAGAGAAAGACTGAAGCGATGATGTAGCTGAAGCATCATCTGGATCCAGCATTAGCTGGATCTGCACAGTATCACGAAGGTAATGGTACACAAAAACAAACAAGCAAAAGGAGCAACGAGAAATGTTACATGTGTATGTAATACTACACTGTTGTTCAAATCTGAGGTCAATTTAAAGTATTTTTACTTAGAAAACTTTCCCTAGGACTTGTAGCAGTGTGGATAACAGATACTCATGTGCTCTTCTCCAGGTTGCCTCTCTTGTAGATGCCCACTCCAAGGACGCATCACACTGTAGGGAATCACAATCAAAAGAACAGCATAAGGGAGTCACTGCCATCGCAATGGTGTATGTTCTTCACTATTCATTGAATGTGCTTCCTTCAAATAGGACTTAAACACACACACACACACACACACACACACACACAAATAAACATGTAGATACATAAACACATATACAAACATACACATACATGTAAATACATGCACACACACAAACAGGCATGTACAAGCACACACATGCATACACACAAATAAATGCAAAACTGCCTGAATTCTCTTATTTTTCATTTAAATATTCCTTCCTTTAGAATAATTTATCAACCAGCAGAGCCAGAATATTAACCCCAAACTGCGAGTTAAAATGTTAATCCATAATATGACTTAATTGCTAGAAATCCTAACTACAGAACCTATAGCTGCTCTCACTTGTATAAAACCTGTCAAACTTTAAAGATATTTCAAATACTGGGATAGGGGAGAGAGAGAGAGAGAGAGAGAGAGAGAGAGAGAGAGAGAGAGAGAGTGAGAGAGCGAGAACAGAAACAAATGTATCACACATCCAAGTCATTTCTCCTCCTTTACTGAAGCAGGCAGGACATTCAACAAGGGGCCAATGTCTTTATTTTCAGTTACCCATTCTCTAAACATTGTTAGTGATTGTAGGGTGTCCTCCTTCCTCACACAAATGGCCAAGTCTTAATTGCATATGCTTCTGTGTTTTTATGCAAACACAGACTTTGTAGATATACTTAAATTAAAGGTCTTGGAAACAGATAACCCTGAATTTAAGGTGGGCCCAGATTAGTATCTGTAAAGAGAAAGGAGAAGGTGACGTGGGCCACAGAGGAAAGAATGCCATAGGAAGATGGACATAAACATGGAAGGTTGCCACAAGCCAAGACTGTGCGGAGCTTGGGAGGCATGACACAGATTCTCCCCAAGAGTTTCCAAAGGAAACCAACATTACAAACACCTTGTTCACAAATAATCAAAACAAAATTACTGTCAGAGCCCAGGGGTAGAGGTCAAGAGCCACTACACAGGAACCCAGGAAGTATTCAGGTGAAAAGACACCCTGTATCTTTGCTGTGCTTAGAGCTACACAATCGCCCAGCTCCAATTAATCAAGACCTGACTATACATCCATCTCAAGATGGAGCATGGATAAGTTACACCTTAATATGTCTGTAAAGAAATCATCTAAAAGGAGGATTTGGAGAAGCTTCCATGTAGCTATAAAATATAAAATGGTAGTTGGCCTTCTGAAGCTTCATTTTCCTGTGTAAAGTGTGGGGGACTCAACCATAAGACCTTGTCTATAATCCATTTGCACAGATATGTCCTTCAAGATGTCTGGTATTTCAGGGGAAATATATATCCTAACACTTACAAAATTTATATTTATATATCTGAAATGCACATTTTTCTTCTAAGCATCATCAGTCTCTTTAGCATAGTCCCAAGCATCTGTGTTGTGTGCAGTTATCATTCACCATTTAACAGGAAAAGCACAAAGCATCTGTATGTGTGTGTGTGAGCCCTCATCTCCCAGGTCAATCTTTCAGCTCTAGACTGATGATGTGTTCTCTTAAGATCAATTTAAGTTAAGTTATTCAGCATATTGTCCTTCCACAGTTGGCTGTAAAATCTTCTGCTTAGAGACACATTGCTCACGTACTGTTCATTCTCTCCCACCTCCTCCTCCTTTGAAGCTCTATGTGTCTAAGAACTTTACTAATCCTTCAAGACAGCTGGCATCCCTCCTTCCCAGAAGCTGTAGAAGCTCTGCTGTTCTACAGCTTTGACTCACTTGGTGCTCCTACTTGTGCCTTGGCAGAATGTTACCCTGTTCCTGGACAGTGCACTGCATTCATCTGTCTTTTGTCTTAACATGAGATCAATATTCTGTCATACACACCTATATTTGCCTAGCCCACAGCAAAGAGCTACACCTTTGCAAAGTTCTAAATACAAGTTAGCTTTGGTAAGAAGTCCTTTTGAAGATCAGCTATCGTATCAGTATGTGGAAGGTTTAGTTCCTGTAACTGGTTGGCCTACATGGGTGTTAGCCCTTGGAGAGACTTCAGGGTGACATGGAATATGAAGGACAATACACTACATCTTAATTTCATGCTTGCAGATGATAAACAAACATGACAACATTATGTCACTCCAAAAGTCAAGCTAATATGAGTATGTGTCAGAAACACATGGTTGAAGAGATTGAAAAAGCTGCACAGGTCTACTTTGCTAAGAATCACATTCTGTGCCCTAAGGTATTCGGTTCTGGGTTTGGGTTTTACCCATATCAGCAACCTAGAAGCCCACTTAGAACTTATACATAGGCTGTCAACACTCAGACCCCATGGCTTCCTCATTCCTCAACCATGCTTCACCCACCTTTAGACCAGAGTAGCACCACAGTCCACTTAAGCAAAGTTATCAATCACTTACAAAGTGGCACATGTAAGTTTGGAATTAAATAATTTCTTTTGTTGGACTGCAAGAACATCTGGATGACAGCTCACTACCCTAGTATATCTCAGAAGTGGTAACTTACATTAATTAAATATTCACATCTGCTCACTTACATCATCCATTTATTGCAGCATTAGCCAAATGGGCAATGACATTCCAAGAGAGCAGATTACTGCACCATGTAAACACTCCTCCTCTGTGAACAGCCAGAAAGGCGAGACAGAGGGCTTTTCCAGAACTACTTCCTGGTGACAAGTAGATGCTGGGAAGTTTTTGTGAAAGCAGAAAACAAACAATCTTTAATCAGACTAATCACTTTAACCCACAATAGACATGCTAATAACCTTTATGATCAGATCTACAGCCTTATTTAGAGATAAAAACATGGAGTCTGCCATTGCTGTTCATTTTATCTTCCATAGGGACCTTTCAGGCTACCTGCTTCATCTGAGCGTTAATGGAAAAACCTTTTCATTTGGAACATGCATATTTTGAGATAATTTGCATACTTTTAAGTAATTCTCCTGAGACTCAGCTAACTGAGGCAATTATTCCAAGTTTTGGAAAGTGCTAACTGACATGCATTCAATTATGCTGCTTCAATGGGGCACAATGTACGCACATTGGGGGCATAGAGAAGGCAGTTTTCTCTCAGGTACAGGATCTAGAACTTTCTACAAATACACGTATTCCAGTAACATAACATCATCACTCCTACATGAAGACAAAACAGAAAACCTGTGAGTCCCTTAACGATTCACTGTCTTCCCTTCTATGATGCTGTTGTCCATGTAGGTCCATGACCATGCATGCCTGTGTGTGTGTGTGTGTGTGTGTGTGTGTGTGTGTGTGTGTGTGAAAGACAGAGACAGATAAGTGGGGAGAATAAGACTGAATTTCTTCTTATAAGTAGGAGGAAGAGAACCAAACCCTGTGTTATGTACACTCAGTGGTACTGGGAATAGCACTGGATCACAGACTGCCTTTTTTTTTTTATAATTAAATGCATTCTTTTCCAAATCACTAAATTTAGTCACACCAAATTCCACTATAACTCAAAATGAAAAAAGGAGGATAGAGGGCTCACAGGAGGCAGCGACCAGCAAGAAAACAACAACCCTATGGGAGTGATTTCTGGTCTTCACTGTGAACCTACTGAAGCTATCCACATAAGCACTGATTTTAATCTTCCACAAGAACGCAGTGACATAATTAAAATGACATTCACAGCATTCCAAATATTCCTTGTACACTTGATTTTGCACATATGATAGAACAGTGAATGGCACCTTTATAAACTTTCCCTCCCTACTTTAGAGAGGTCACCTAAGACTGTGTTTGAGGTCATACCTTCAACTGCCATTTAGTAAACACATTTGCTGGGTTTACAGTGCGATCCAAATGAAATGATAATGAATGGTTCTGTGGGCAATACTTCTGATTCTTTAGACAGATGTGCCTGTACCTGAGCACATGTGGGCAGCTACACAGCCATTGTTCCTGTAAGGTAGAGATGCACATCCATGAACGACCACGGAAGCAGGGACACAGACGCAGTGAAGACGGTTAGGCAATCTGTGACTTGGATGTGACAGTCATATCATACACTGGTATTTAATTTTTAAGGAACCATTTTTGAATTAAAGGGGAACTCAGAATACAGAAGGAAAGAGACAGAAAAGAAATGACAGGGAAACACGAACACGGGTGAGCAACTCTCCAGGGAGCCACGTCCCTGGAGCAATGGCCATGTCCCGACACAGCCTGCATTCACACTAATGCTGTCTCCCTTTACATTGCGATTTTTGCTCCAAGTTGAGGCAATGTGTAATTGTTCATGCTTCAAATAAATAGAACCTAAAGTGAATAAAAGACACAATTAATGATAGCTATTTTTATCCTAAACCTATATGTGTACTTCTTTGACTTAGCCAATTAAAAAAAGAAATCATTGTTTTAACTTCATACCTTACTAAAGATTTTGATCTGGAAAGGTTTTATCTTTTTTTTTTTAACTATTTTACTTGTGTATATATTAAAATGTGATCGTTTTCATCTAGCATTGTCTGGAAATTCTTATTTGGGAGTGTGAAATTTTTAACTACTTATAAACAAAAGCCTACTTCTTGAATTGGCATATGAGTAATTTGTAAAGAAATATAAAATAATAGCATACAAAGCTTCACAGAATGTAACTGCTTTTTTAAGAATTCATCTAAAACTTCACTGACAGTAGAAAATGCCTCATTCCAACCCATTAGTCAAATCCATAGACTAATGAATGTAAAAATAGAACTTTTACAAAGGGCCATTTAAAATTACATTTCAAAAATTAATTGTGTGTATGTATACACACACACACACACACACACACACACACACACACATATGTGTGTGTGTGTGTGTGTGTGTGTGTGTGTTGGGTTACACATGACATGGCTTGTGTGTGGAGGTCGGAGGACTTGAGGAATCTGTTTATTCACTATGTGAGTCTTGGGATCAAAGCCAGGCCGTCATTGAGCAGCAGCAGCTTTACTCTGAACCACCTCATCGACCTGAAAAGGCCACTTTAACATCTATGCAATTCTTGGTTCTGCCTTTGCCATCAGGTGTTTCAAACATAAAATGCTGAATTTTCTGGATACTTGGCCTGAAAAATTTGCTAGGGCAAAATTTTGCTAAAATATATGGACACTTTGTTCAATCCTGGCATATACTTAATATGTGATAGAGAAATGAGACAAGAAATCACTTTAGCTAATAAATGAAGGCCAGTGTGATAGTTAATCTCCCCCCTCAGCTCACCAGATTCAGTGTTGCCTGGGTTGTGTCTCTGGGTGTGTTTGTGAGGGTGCTTCCAGAAGAGATGACTGAGGAGGAAAGACTGGCGGGACCAGCACTTATCTCTCTCTGCTTCCTCATACTCCTGTCGCCAAGCCTTCACCAAGACAGGTTGTACCCTCAAACCATGAACCGTAATAAACCCTTAAGTTTCTTCAGTCAGATATTTTTGTCACAGAGACAAGAAAAGTAACCAATAGAAATAGAGGTACACATACCTGGATTGTTCCGAATACTGTAATTAATAATAAAAATAGCAACCTGGTTATCTACAATATTTCAATAATTATTTGGAAAACTCATTGTCATATATAACAGACTCCTGTAATCTGGCAATATATCAAGTTGAAAACATGTTTATTGTTGAAAACATAACAGCAAATGGCTGCTTTTGGGGAGGTGGATGACTGACTTTTATAGGGCAAAGCCAGACATAATTTACCTTCCAGAATTTTGTATATTCTCTGACAGCAACATAGCCATGATTTGTCAGGATTACCAAGAACGCCTATCTCTGAGGATCTGTAACAAAAATATAAAAACAAACTGAAAAACGCTGGGAGAAATATCCCAAATGTACTGAATCAGTCAGAGTGCTATGCAGAGTCTACAAATGTTCCAATACTCCAGTGAATAAATAAGAGCAAGTGGCAAAGTTCTTTCAGAAATCTGTTGGCTTTAGTCTCATTGATGTAAAATCCTAAGAGTGAGAAGCCAGTAAATAACTCATTGAGATGACATAAATATTACTACACAGGATTTTAGACCAACTAAGAGAAATATTCCTTTTATAATACATAACAGGCTTGACCTAACACTCAGAAGTGATGGTGTAAAGATGTGTAATGAATACTGATTACAGTTTAAATTTCATGTAGAGGAATGCTGAGTGTATTTCAAGCATATTATTAAGTACATACTAGTAGGTAGTGATAAAAAAAACTCTCTAATATCATCACTGTATAAAACTCTGACTTCAGTCTGTCCACTACCCATTCCAAACGTACTGACAGAGGTCATATGTTCAAATCTGACACTCTTTAATATTCCTCTTTCTTGAAATCTGAAAGTTTCTTAGATGCTTAAAAAGGTTGTGTTCTATCAGGTCTCTGTGTTTGGGTCTTCAAGTTCTCTCCCATTCTCAGTCATGGATCTCAGTTCTTCCCACAGTTTTGGGGACCAAACATAGGTGATTTATTGATACTTTTGTTTGTTTTTTCCCATATCTCTTTTTCTCTATGATGGATTGAATGAGATGTCTCCCATATTCTAGGCATTTAGGGACTTGATCCCAGTTGGTGGCTCTTTGGGGAGACTTAGGAGGTGTGGCCTTGTTGGAGGGAGTATGTTAGTAGGGGTGGGCTTTGGGTACAAAGACTCATGCCATTTCAAATTATCTGTTTCCTGGTTTTAGATTGAGATGTGAGCTCTCAGCTGCTCCTGCCACCATACCTGGTGGCTGTTGCCATGTTTCTCTGTCATGATAGTGATGGAGTCTTATCCCTCTGGAACCATAAGCCCAAAATAAACCCTTTCCTCCACAAGTTGCTTTTAGCCACAATATTTAATCACAGTAATAGAGACCCTAACTATGACACTCCTGTGTGTATATGAAGGGGAGGGGCCTATACTCTATGCCCATGGCATCCTATCCACCCCTTGCTATTTAAATGTTTATTTTCTAAAAGCAAGAAACAGTCTTATAGAACATGGTGCTATCATTTAGATCAGAAAACTAACATTGACGTAATATGAAATGTATAGATGCCACAACTTCCCCTGTCTTAATTATGTCTACAAAAGTCTAAGATCACACATTCATTTGTTGGGTCACATACACACCTTTTCCTCTGACACTTCCTCTGTGTTTTTCTCTCATCACACATCCTTGAAGAGTACAAGTAAATCATTTCACAGAACAACTGACAATTTGGGCTTGTGTACTGGTTGGTCAGGATCTGATTCCATTTGTATACTTCAGGTAAGAAAATCACAGAGGCACGGACAGAATCAACTGAGAGTGATGAAGGGCACAGTGTCTTTCAGACTCATAACTAGCTGATAATGCTATTTTCAGTATTTTGTTCAGTAACCTTTGCCATGTTTTCCCCTTCAAAGTTATTAAGAGACCATTTGTAATTAATGCATATCTTACTACAGGGTATTTTGATACAATGTGATTATTCTTTTACTTAAACTCATACTCATTTCTTTAAAATTCACTGATGTCACTTGCCAGAACCAATTATTTTCATGGTAATTATGGCTCAGAAATGGAGGTTTTCTAATTCTATCAAACCGTTTTTACTTAATGTATGAATTTCTCGTGAAGCAAGAACTTTCCCACTATAGGTTCATATCGTGACATTTGTAAGTGCAACACTCTGTCCTCACATTTTTAATGTCCCTAGGATCCCAGGTTTTCCCAGTGGGGACCCCTTCACTGCTGGCCCCTCTAGAGAGAGAGGTCTTTAGAAATCAAAATCTAGGTTCTAACTGTACTCATTCATTCCTTCTTTAGTATGGCAGGTTCTGGGCTTTCTTAGAGATCACAGCCGAGAAACTGATGTATCTATCTATAATTACTCAGTGCTGTTGAAGTCATGGATATTGGAGGAGAATCTACAAACACTACTTTATGAAACCAGCATAATCCCTAATAGTAATCTAATTATGTGTCCTTACACCCACAGATATATGTGGTCTTCACCCCTCATCAAGGAAATTTCTCTTTGCAACAGATAGGGACCATTACAGAACACCACAAACAATCAAAATACAAACTTAGGTCTATAAACCAGTGGATAGGTCTATAAAGTGTTCCCACACCTAAGACTCAGTTAACACTGGGAAAGGGATGTGTGTGTGGCGATTGTAAGACCCAGGAGGTCAGGGAGTTTTCTGTGAGACTGTGTCTCTTTGTAATGTCATAAGCTACACCCATAAAATCACACCAACAAGATCCCCCAAACATGAGCTGGATGAGGAGATGCCACAGTGGATGAGTATGGTGATATTTTCTTTTGTACCAAAATGTTATATGTTAATAAATAAAGTTGCCTAGGGGTCAGAGCTATTAGCAAGCCATAGCCAGAGTCTGGCGTGGTGGCGCACACCTTTAATCCCAGAACTCGGCAGGCAGTGCTAGATAGATCTCTGTGTGTTCAAGGATATAGCTAGTATTGGAGACACAGGCTCCAATGTGTGTCTGGAGGTCTGTACAGACAAGCAGTGACGAGGTAGTCAGGTGGTTGGGTTTACGACCAATGAGAAGGCAGAACAGAATTCTATTTAAAGACGAACGCACAGGAAATACCTCCCTTTTCTCGGAGAGGTCGTTTTGGCAGAAGAGGCTAGCCAGCGGCAAGCGGGTAAGGCTCTTAGCTCTGACCTCTTGGGTTTTTCTCTTTACCTTGGCTTTGTGTTTCTTCTTTAATAAGGCGGTTGGATACACCTACAGATGAGAAAAGCCCAGGAGGCCTCAACTGTGCACAAAGAACTACAGGCAACTAAGGAATGTTGAGAGAGGAAGAAACAGTCTTCTGAAGGGAAGAGCACACTGATTGATTACCCAGTACCAAATGGCCAGCCCTGAAGACATACATTCAAGTAACATTATAGAGACTTAGAAGGTTATATTTAGGAATATACATGCATTCACGCAATAATAATGAAGAACAAATGAAAGAAGGTAAGGAGGGGTATACAAGAATATTTGTAGGGAGGAAAGAGAAGGGAGAAAATACAAATATTCTCAAAAAATTACAAAATGGTCATGAAGAACAAGAAATGTCTATGGTTTTCTATATCAAAAAACCATCATAGTCAATGCTCTCTCCCATACAAACAATTAAGTGAAACATGTTATTGATAAGTTTACAAACATCTTTGCCCTAGGGACTGTTAGCAGTATTTAGCTGCATAAGCAGAATTTTTTGCAAAATATACAATGTCTATTTAGATTTAGCATTTGTATTTTTTCATCTTTAAAGACATCTGTAATTCTAAGGGATATATCCACCCCCTTTCTTCCCAGTTATTAGCTAATATGAACAGTTATTTGACAGAATGATTTCTATAATTTCCAAAGTTTGGAGGTTGTTATGAAGTAAAGCTGTCCTCCACTGGTCCCTCTCTGCCGCATGGCTGTTACACTGCCATGTCACCTTGGTCTGCCTCTCCTTTCTCTTACACCTTGCCCAGTCTCCAGGATCCTAGTACTACATCTTATTTCTCTAAGCTATACATATCACTGTAAATCTACGATACACATCACACTGAGCTTATTGCAAAGACCTCTTGACTGGACTTCCTCTATTAGCTCTATGATCTACTTGCCTGCCATTAAAAGTATTTCCAGAGCTATCTGTTATCACTAATATCATTAACTTTTAGTGTGACTATATCACTTTTTATACTTTATTTATTTACTTATTTTACCTGATGGCTACAGTTCCCCCCTCCTCCCAGTCCCTCCCTGGACCCCCCTCTATTCCAATCCCCAATCCATTCCTCCTCCATTTCTGTTTAGTAAAAGACAGGTCTCCCATGAATATTAACAGAACATGGCATATCAAGTTGCAGTAAGACTATGCACCTCCCCATGTATTGAGGCTGGACAGTATAAGGAGTAGGGTACCAAAAGCCAGTAAAAGGGTCAGAGACAGCCCCTGTTTCCACTGTTAGGAGTCCCACAAGAGTATCAAGCTACACAACTGTAGCATATATGCAGAGTACCCAGGTCTGTCTCATGTAGGCTCCCTCCTTGGTCATCAGTTCAAGCTCTGTGAGCCCCTATGAGTCCAAGTTAGTTGATTCTGTGAGTTTTCTTGTGGCGTCCTTGACCCCTGTGGCTCCTACAATCCTTTCTCCCCCTCTTCTGCAGGATTTCCAGAATTCTGCCTAATGTTTGGTTGTGGGTCTGTATCTGTTTTCATCAGCTGCTGGATGAAACCTCTCTGATGACAATTGGGCTAGGCACCAATCAAGTAACAGGAGATATGTATCCGCTATTGCTACAAGTCTTAGCTGGGGTCATCCCTGTAGATTCCTAGGAGATTCCCTTGCATGATGAATGGGTGAAGAAAATGTGGTTCATTTACACAATGGAGTATTACTCAGCTGTTAAAAACAAGGACACAGGAAATTTGAAGGCAAATGAATGGAACTAGAAAAAAATCTTAAGTGAGGCCATCCAGACTGAGAAAGACAAACATGGCATGTACTCACTCATAAGTGGATATTAATTAACTATAAAGTGAAAGATAACTGTGCTACATTCCACATCCTCAGAGAGGCTAGATAAAAAGGAGGGACCAAAAGGAGATGAATGGATCTCCCTGGGAAGGGGAAATAGAGAGATATCCTGAGTGGACTGAGGGCAGGTGGGAATGGCAACGTGAGGGATTGGGTTGTGGGGGTGGAAGGACAGAGTATTGAAAGAGAAGACTGGAAAGGTAGAAACCTGACTCTATCACTCTAGCTTGAGAATTTTCAAGTGTTTTCCTTTAGGGGACAGAGAGGCACTGCTGTAGTTTCCCGCAGGAATATGTCTCTGTGAACATTATATGAGAAGTGCTGAACTTAGTGTTTTTGCTTCAGAATTGTCTTTTAGAAATCAGTATGGATTTTCTAGATTGGATTTAGTAACTTTGGCTTTGATGGAATCTTCAAGGGAGTTTTGAGAAAATATCAATCCAAGTGCATCCAAATCCACATAATCTGATGTATTTGCGCTGGAAGACTGGCTGTCACACCTTAAATCATTTAGACTGCATTCTTAAGGCAGTGGGCTGCTGAGGGAGGATTTCCAAGC
>CABHPP010140809.1:0-44414 GCA_902168425.1 Peromyscus attwateri | reverse complement strand
CTGGGCAGGGTATGTCCTCTATGCCTGTTGGACCCTCAAGGGCAACTGATGTTTCATCTGGGGGTATTGAGAAAGGAGACACAGAGGCATATACAATAGGCCTATCTTTGTCCTCTCAAACACTGATAAATTTTAATTACCACACTGGAAGAACATGGCTGTGAATGTCAAGTGGTCCACTGGAGTTTCAGAGTTTCATGACACCATGGTAGTGAATTCACTACAGATTGGTATTTCAGGGGTTGATCCATCTGCTGATCTCACCCACAGAACTCTCAGACTCTAGAATTATTGTCAATTTGTGTGGTTTGCTCCCCAGCACCAAGGATGAGAACCTCCCCCTGTACGCTTTACTGCTGGAGTTACAACTCTTTCTGCCTATACTTTTGTCTTGTCAGCATCCTCACTTTTAGGACTGTCTTCCATGGCTCTCTCTCACTCTGGAGTTATGGCAGGTTGAAATCAGGTCCCCTGACTTGTAGTTATCCACTGTTCTCAGGTCCCCCAAGTCAGGGCCCTGAGTCAGGGGAATGTCTCTGCTGTCTTCTCCCACTAGAAGAGGATTTAGCACCTCACCAAAATCTGCAATTGAATTTGAGGCATCTAAGAGCTGAGCTTGTCCTGAGGGTAGCACTGTCCATTTCTTTTCATAGGACTGTCTGGCTTATCTTTCAGATGAGGTGTCTGCCTCCACTACTGTCCCTTTGTGAATTCCCAGTGTCACCCTCCATTTGGAATTGAGCCAGTGTTTTCTCATCCCAAGTGTCCCCCTTCACCGTGTCACATGGAGACAGCTTCTAATATGTCATCTTTTCTGAAAGTTCCCAATCTGTCAAGGATGCATTTTTATAAACCCAGACAGAACACCAATGTGGTTTGTGGTGTTATTGCTGTCTAACTTTGGCACTCAGGGGCAGTTGGTGAGTGGTAGCTTATAAAGCTATGGAAGGCTTATTCTGCCAGATACCAAGTTTGATTAAGGCACAAGATCAACAATAAAGAAACTGAGGAGGGGGAGGGAGAAAGATAGAGATAAAACTAAATGAAAAAAAGGATAGCTGATCATTTGGAACAACCCCTCCCTCTTTACTCCCACTGAAAAAGGATAAATCTAATTAATATTTGCAAAAACTTGAAAGTCAAAAAATGAATCTACCCAACTTCCAAAGTCAGTAAGTGGCAGACCTTGAACCTCTGACTCAGGGCATTCAAAGCTTAATTTCAACGCACTTTTCACATATATGATTCTGCTTTCCTGCCTTTAGTGTGGGCAAACTTACTTGTTTACCAAAGAACATCTTATCCCCTTGATCCCAGGATCACCGTTTCCTTTTGTGACTCAAGAAGTTCCACATCTGAGTGAGCATCACATGCCTTGGTTTCATCTCTTAAATCCATGACAGCAAATAATAAGTACAAATTCTTAGTGAGATAAACGTCAACCATTTCCACCTCTGATTGCTATTTGACTTACAACCAGCACTTGACCCCAAGAAGCCTCTGGAGCCTTGTCTGAGGCTTACACAGGTAATAAGTCCACCTGATAACATATTCAGTGGTAGACAGTGAGGGCCACTGTCTTCTTCCTAGAATCACATCGTGTGAAACCACAATAAAGGACCATCAGTCAGTTGTAGAGACTGAAGAGTCCAATAGTGGGTCCATTATTTGTGGAGGAAAAGAATTTAACTTGGGGGAAGCCCAATTTTTCTCTAAGTATCAGTCTACATTCATTAGGTCAAAGGAACAACTTGTAAAATAACACCACTTGGTAGCTCATTCTTCCTGATAAATAATCCAAAGATTCTCTGTCTTTCTTACTGTGTATACATTTCTTTTCCTGTTGCTGTGATAAAATACTCTGGCAAAAGCAACTGAAAGCCAGGCAGCGGTGGCACATGCCTTTAATCCCAGCACTCGGGAGGCAAAGTCAGGCAGATCTCTGTGAGTTCAAGATCAGCCTGGTCTAAAGAGTGAGATCCAGGACAGGCACCAAAACTACATAGAGAAACTCTGTCTTAAACCCCCCGCCCCTGCCCGCCCCCAAAAAAGCAACTGAAGAGAGAAAAGGTACAATCCATCATGGTGAGGAAGTCAAACCATTTGGGTAGCTCCATTACTGCTGGGGTACTGTTAAGGACACATAGGTAATGAAGGAAACTGGAGTTTTGTTGGGAATGATGAAAAGGAGACTGCATTGTGTGTGGTTACACAGCCCATACACTAGCAGGAAGCAGAGAGGGATGAATGCCTGTATATGCTAGTGTCCAGCTCATTTGCTCCATTTTATACAGTCCAGGATTCCCTCCCCAGGGAATAGTGCTGTACTCAGTGACAGAGTCCATCTAACTCAATTAGTACAATCAATGTCGTCTTCCAAAGGTATGCTCAGAGGCCTGTCTCCCAGGTGATTCCATAACCTATCTAGTTGACAACACTAACCATTACTATTTGCATATGTATAGATCATATCCATATCCATATCATATAGTTAGATAAATATTGAGCACACACAGTATTTGCTGTTTGCTGCCAATTACCTCATGAAGTATGAGCAAGAATTCATGGAAACTGCACTTTCCTGCCTTTTCTCATAAAGTTCCAAGTGTTTCTTTAACAGGGTAGTTTCCATGGTCTTAGTCCTGGTTTCTGAAAACACTCAGCTAACTCTTGGCAAGGGTAGAACAGCTTTGGAGCTAGTTGCAACCTCTCTCTGACTCGGGTGAATCCATCTCTTCTGGTGCGGTGCAAAAGACATCTGAACAAATGGAGAGAACCTTTTGTCGGAAGGAGTAAAGAGGGCAATAGATGATGGGTCGTCACTGTCACAGGGCACAGGGTCACAAAACGGATACTGTATTTCAATCCTCTTATTAACTGCTTACAACCTTGGGGGGGGTGCAGAACATATTCGGTTAGTAATACCCTCAAAGTCTCAGCAACCATAGGGATGTTTCCTTCCTAATGAGAATGAATGAGGAGTCCCTAAGTCATGGCCAACAATCTTACTGGGAGATGTTTTTATAACATGAAATCGCCCTTGTAATTCTGAGGTTGTTACACATACTTCTTAGGGAAAATAACACTATTAAACCCCCTTCTTTAGCCTAACGAAGGAAAATAGCTTTCAGGATTGGGCAAATCAATATCTGAATTCTTGACCTATAATTATTATCACGTTACGTTATTCTGTACTTTTAGTATCAGCCTAAGTTGGGATGGAATGCCATGGGAAATGATGGCACCCTTGGAGCCTTCTTTACTATGGAGTCTGACTGAAGCTTCTCACCAGCTGAGAATCCAAGATACCAGTACAAGTATCAACATTTGCTGCAAAAGTCACCAACATCAAAGTAATTTTTTTTTTTTTTTTTTTGGTTTTTCGAGACAGGGTTTCTCTGTGTGGTTTTGCTCCTTTCCTGGAACTCACTTGGTAGCCCAGGCTGGCCTCGAACTCACAGAGATCCGCCTGGCTCTGCCTCCCAAGTGCTGGGATTAAAGGCGTGCGCCACCACCGCCCGGCGTAATTTTTTTATATAGGAAGATTTTCAGATATGAATGTTAACAAAAAACCTGGCTTATAGCTGAGTGTGTACTATTTCAGGTAGGGTCTCCCTCCACTCTTTGATATTTCCTGGGAATTTCACAAATAAGACTGTTAGTTTTTGTTTACAGTATGACATTGTCCTAACTTCCTACATTTCTTCGATCTAGAGTTTTGCCTTATCCATTGTGATTCTATCTACATACCTTTAGAATGCTCCTGGGAGCTACTGCAAAGTTCTTAGCCATGCTGTAAAGATAATAGCTGCAAACCCCACCCAAACTATATATGGCCATTGTAAAGACAACAAAGCATGAGTTTTTTTTTTTTTTTTTTTTTTTGAGAAACCCACACCTCCAGAGCCTCTTTCCATTAACCCTGCCTCTGCCCCTTCCTGATGCTGGGATTATAGGCATGTGCCACCATGGTTGGCCTTAAGAATCGTTAATGTTTGTTTGTGTCTTTTTTTTTCCCCCTATCGATGGGGATTAAACCCAAGGCCTCACACACACTTACTCCAATGTTTTATTCTTGAATATCTCCAGCACATATGGCCACCATTTAACACAACACTGAATCCAAATTTGTTTTAGAACTTGGCATTCTTTATATTGAGGAAACAATCTTAGTATAGGAATATATTAAAATTAAAATTTGGGCTTAGCGTTAAATCATGACTTAGCATTCCAAAAACATCATATTTTGACCCTGAGCATATTTCCTTTACTTCCATTACATACCTGGTTTAATTATTTTAAAATTCATCTGATGAAAGGACTTTCCTCCACCTTTTATTGCTACCTTTGGAATGATGGCAAGGCATTTGAATTTCTTTAAAGCATACTTAACTGATGTTCTAAGCCAAACTTGGTTTGGTAGCTCAAAATGAACTTTCCTTATAAAGCATTTTTAATAGCGTTTGTGAACATCTCTTCTCACTGAAAGCCAAAATGCTCTGCATAAACAGTAAAACAGAATGGGGGCATGGTCCATTTAACAGACAACAACTATAGACTCTAATATTTCACTATATTACTCCTCGCTTAATAGCATGCAGGGAACTTCTAAAGAGATCTGGAGCTATTCGCTAATTATTTCCATTAACCGTTCAAATCTGAGCTTTTTCACGATGTTGCTTATGAACAGTAAAACTAAATCAAGTGGTACTAATAATAATTTTCAATTAAAAAACACAAGCTAGAAAATGAGCTGCTATCTAAGTCTAGTTATTTGAATATACATATATATTTTCCCCTCCCATGAACACAAAATGTAGTTGAATAAATGGTGAGATTTTATTACTGGATATCAAGAGTGATTCCCCCCCCCCCCCCCCCCAGAATTTGAAAGATTTAAAGCTCTTGCTCTTGCCTCCTTTACTTGATCGATTTCCTCTTGGGCACTGTTTGAAACTTTTGTGGGATATGATAATTTGGAGCAAAGGTGGGTTTTGAATTAAGCCAGGGAGGTAGAATTTGTAATAAGGGTGTTCTAGAACAGTGTATGCTCAGATCTCAGGAGTGTGAGCCTCCTGCTCTCATGTATCCTGTGTGGAAAGGGAGAGACTGAGCAATGAAATAGAGGCAAGGCTACCTGGTGTCATCTTGTTGGACTTCCTTTAGGGTTTCTTTGTTCAAAAGTCTATCTGTTTCTTAGATTTCAGCTATGAGGAAAGGCCACAGGCATATTTTCTACCAAGGCATGGCAGCTAGTGACCATTGGCTCTCTAAAGGGCTCGAGTATATTGTAATGGCAACTTACAGAGTGTAGACTGTTGTTGAAATTTCAGGCTTTAATCCCCTATGATTGTGTGATCCAGAAGTGCCTTAAATGTTTTTTTTTCTAGATACTGTGTGACATTTTATACAATTTTTATGGCCATATAATCTAAAATTGTAGGTGTAAATGAAAGAAGTATGAAAGGTACAAGTGTATGCTTGCTTGTTGGAAATAGGAAGTTTCTTCTTTATTTCCAGTTACTCAACTTTTAAATTTTTCCTTGGTATTTTAAATAATAAAATAAATTATAGAACAAATGGATCTAAATGTCCAAGAAATAAAATCATAAGCTGAGATAAAGCATATCTCTCCAATACATAAAGATTAGGCTGTGAGAAGCAGAATCTTAGTTTGTAGACTGTTTCTAGAGCCTAAAAAGCTCAGCAGGCACCAACACACACACAACACACACACACACACACACACACACACACACACACACACACACACTTATAAATGCTGGAGGAAGAGTGCTCTGAAGATGGCTCAGTTATTAAAGTGCTTGCTATGCAAGCGTGCAAACCTGAATTCATATCCCTAGCACCCTGATAAAAAGCTGAGCTTGGCAGAATATATCTGCAGCTCTAGCACTGGGGAAGTAGAGACAGGAAGAGCCCTGGGACATAGTAGCCAGCCAATCTAGATGAACCCATGAGCTCAAATTGGTGAGAGATGCTGTCTCAAAAAACAAGGTGGAACACCACGAAGGAAGACACGTACTATCCTCTCGTGACTTCCACAAAGATATCCCTACATCTGAATGTGCAGTACGTCCACCCCACCCCACAAACGTGCACACTCACACTTACACAGTAACAGGAACTCAGTGGAGTTTGAACTGGGACTAAAGTTGCTTGCTGCTGCTGTCATTTCTTTCTTCTTCCTTTAAAGGAACTGTGATTTCAGAAGCAAGACCACTGGAAATATGGGTTCCTGTCCTGAGTTCTAGTGAGACTTCCATCCTGGATCAGAGTTGGACTACATGACTGGGGAAGATATGAAGATGCCAAGTCCAACATCTTGCTCTTACTCCACTAAGTTCAGAATGACTCACCCTCAGGATTCTGATCTATAAAATGCCCTTGTTGATACTGACCTAATCCTAATATTAGATCATATTTTTTTTGTCTCAACTGCTCATGGTCAAGTATTTCTGAGAACATGATAACTGACTGTTTGTTGAGCTTCTTTGTACTTCAGGAGGGCAAATATGAGCCATCACAGTGGCTCACCTCAACTGTGCCACAATAGCAGATTTATTGTAGCATCCTTTCCAAATAAGCTTGAATTCTGCCTTGTATTCTTTTAGATGCCCAAAATTGGAAAAAACAGGCAATCCTAGGCCCCAAATTCTTGCTGCAGCCCGTTTTTAACATATTCAATTCTATCATGAGAAATGGGTGTGTGGTAGCTAAATATGAGTGCATATTTTTAATAGCCATCCAGGTTTAATGTTGTTTTCAACCAAGAAATGTTTAATCTCCACAGCTTAATGTGCCATTTATCTCTTGCATTTGGAGATCACCCATGCTGGTGATTAAGTTATCTATCTGATATTTATTTGGATGAATGCAAGGAATGCACAATCAATATTCTAAGAGTGCAACCAACTATTTGGTATGTATGGAAATGTGCAAGATTGAGTACCCGAAGCTTAAAACATTCCATTCTCTGAAATCTTAGTTGAGAATGCTGAGATGAGCTGCAGCAAGCCTCATCTGAACAGAAAAAGCCCCCAACCTCACTAATAAAACTTTCAGATTTTTTGATTGAATGCCATTTGAAATTACCCTCATCATGTTAACGTGCAATAGGTAGTGTGCAGTAGGGCTGCCTCTCGACATGACCCTATTAGAGATTGCCACTTGTGAGGAAATCTATTCAAAAGCAGAGTCTGCATTAAGCTGGATACCAGGTCAAATGACACTATTTGGGGGAAAAATGGAGAGGTACTTCAGCCTAATGATTTGTGAAAAGTTAAGTAACAACAAATTCCATGAATATAAAATTGTGGGAAGAATACTCTCATCACAGCTTTCACCCCTCAGCTCTCTACGCAGAAGGTAGCTGCGAGGATTAGAAATGGCACCTGCTGGCGTGCCTGTCTCGCCTTTTCTCTGAAAGGATGCTTTTTAAGATTGTGATTTTAGAGCATGTGAGATGCAAAGAGGAAACTTCAGTTTGGGGTTCTCAAAAGTTCTTTTTTAGTCAGTAAAAGGGAAAGGTAGAAAGTGCAGTGTGAGTAGTCTGACATTTTTTACCTATTTTTGCTTCGAAGAACCTTTGTATATTCATGTAGTTGGCTGCAGAGATGTTGACAGTTTCAGCTGGAAGCTGGGGAAATCTCAGGGAAAAGCAAAAACCTGCTTTCTGCATTAATAAAGGATGAAAATAGATTTGAGGTGCATATATGAATTTATGCTTGGTTCCTGCAATTTCAATTTTTATGTACTCTTCTTAGAAATATAATATGTGTTAATATAACAGTGACACACAATACATTGGTCATCAAGGCATATCAATAGCAAAAGGTGAAGATAAGGAGTGTGCAGCTCCCTAGATGTTTACAAGCTGAACACACCTTGTGTAAAAGACCCAAGATCAAGAAATGACATACACTCCTTTTCATGCTTCCCTTCAGCATTGACTCTACTGAAGGTCATTACTTCCTTGGTTTTTAGATTCATTTTGCCGTTTGTCCACCTACAACATTCAATCATCCTGTGTGGATCCCTTTGAGCCTGGTATCCCACACTCAACGTCACATTGGTCAAATATACTTTTAACTTTCATATTTCATTTTACTTTATTCATTCTCTTTGATACATTTTTTCATTATGCAATTATGTACTTCATCCATTTGTGATGAGCGTTGTAGCTAGTACAAGTACCATAGCTATGTAGTAAACTGCTGAGTGCCTAAGTAGGAGTAGGACTTCTGGGTCACTGGCTATGGCTGGAGTTCATTTTGAGTAAATATGTGCAATCCATCATCCAAAGGGGTGGCTGTTTACTCTCCTGTAAGCTGTAAATAAGAGCTCCTGATGCTTTCCTCCTGACCGTTGTTAGCTCCTCCTCCCTTTTTTATTGTAGTCATCTTTGTGGATGAGTGGCCATTGGCAGATTTGTGGGTGTTGAGGATATCGACATTCTCTTCATAGTCCTGGATTCAGTGTACTGAGTGCAAGGATGGTCCTTGGTTAGGCTTTTGGATTTCTCTCAGCTCTGGTAAAGGTTTGTAAACAGAGTGACAGCCCTAGTGAAACTGAGCTCCATATGAGGTCTGAGAGTCAGTGCTTTAGAATGGCATGACACACCTCTCTGCTAGACTTCCTTCCAGGGGCTTTGCTAAGCATCTTCACATTCTAGGGACCATCTGGTAGAACCTAGGACTTTTCTAGATACTGGCCTTTAAAGCCCCTTGTCAACACTGGAGGCATAGGGAGTCTCAGTTCCTGTTTCATGCATCTGTCATGTGCAAGGGATATTGTGAAGCAGCCTTCAAAGTCCGTTTGCTGGAATGCTTCCCTCAGTCATTACCACAGTCCCCTGGGAATTCTGTTGCTCCTAACCTTGTGCACAGCTCAAGGCACAAAGTATGCCTGAGACAAGCTTAGGGAAGCACAGAAATATATGCAGTATCTTGAGATCTTCTCAATCTCAGACTAGACATCTCTTTCACTGTGAAACTCTTTGTTTAGGTGGCTAAGATGAGAGATATTTAGCTGTAGGTGCCTCATGAGATGAGTGTCAGCCTCGTAAATGGTAGCCTCCTCCCTTGAGTCTTTCTTGTCTGCTTATGGAATACTTATAGCAATCCTCTTTCACTCATGAAAGATAGACCCCAAGATAGTAAGCAAATGCTTAAAACTTCCTTATACCATGTACATGTGTGTGTATATAGATGGTACTGGATTCTAAAAAGACTGTTTTTCCTATGTATACATATCTATGATAAAATTTCATATATAAATTGGACACAAGGATTGATTGGCAACAATACTAAGAATTAAATAGAGCAATGATAATAATATGTTGTAAAAGAAGTTATTTAAACTGGTGAATTATTTCTAGAATTTTCCATTTAGTATTTGTGGGCCATGTTTCACCCCAGGTAAGTGAAATCATCAAAAGTCAAAGCAAAGGTAAGATGGAATTGCTGTGTTGCGGGGGTGAATGGAGGTAATTGTTTCATTCCTCACACTCTCTCCTCTAAGTTATGGCTTCTTGTGTGAACTCTTTGCTTTATGATCTTGATTATTGAAATTTACATCCATCAATGGTCATTTTGAGAAGTCACAAGCCCTGCTTTGAGTTCACAACAGTCCAACTCTTGTCCATCTGGATCTAGTACCCTTCAGACTTAATTTACTATATTTTCAACAAATGCATTCGAGAACTGGATTGACTTTGGATGATATCTGGAATGTATCTTCCTATATGAGAGATAAATACTTATATACAGTTATTGCTGCTTAAATGGGGGAAGTTGGAGATAGGTAGAGATGGGGAGGGAGGGAGAGGGGAAAAAGAGAGGGAGAGAGGGAAGGAGAGAGAGAGAGAGAGAGAGAGAGAGAGAGAGAGAGAGAGAGAGAGAGAGAAGTGAAAACATGGTTCTCTATCACAGTACTGTCCATATTTCCTTCTGCGGCTGTATTTGGCCTGTGTTCAGGAGGTGCAATGCAACAGAGAATTTCCCCTGCCCAGGAGGTCTTTTAACATGGCTATGTAATAATCTCTCTTTGCATCTTTCTTAAAAATATGAAAATCACAATCTGAGTATTAAGTAAGTTCTCCAAAGATGTGTGGGCTTCTTTCCAAGAAGATAATTTATACATAATGGAACAGGAGAAACATAATATGTCATGTTGATAAAACTGATATGAAAATTCTCATTTTTAAAGGTTTTTTTTTTTGCCATACCCCCAAGTGAGATAATAATATTGTGGCTGAATAGTAATAAAAACTTTAGTATTCCCCTCTCCTGTAATGAAGCCTCCTGGTGTATGTATAATCAGCAAACTTGCCTGGTACCCCTCCCTCTTCACACCCAGGGGCAAGTAAGTTAAAGCAGCCTTGAAGTCCTGATTTGCTTGCAGGTTAGAAGCAGCTGTCCTCTGGCAGATAGCTGTAGTGAATGGCCAATAAGAGCCACTTTGATTGGTCACTTTTCCTTGATGTCTCAAAGCTTCTATTTGCTATAATTAAACGATGAAGTATGTTTTAGTATATAAAAGCCAAGGAATGTAACTCTTAATTTTTCTTCTTTTTATTTTAACTATGAACTTATTCCTTAACATTGATTTCCTGATGCTTCTTAAGTGAGAAGCCTCTTTTGTCTTCATGTCACAATAACTTTCTCTAGATAGATCAGAAATTATTTTATTGCACAGTTACTCCATATATGTGAGCACACAAGCACAGAGAGGAATAAATCATGGCCCATCATTCTAAGGCATGTGCTGTCTAGGAGTTGACTCAGTCATGGAAATCAAAGTGCAGTGAAGAATCACTGGTTTGGGGACAGAAGAAATATGATGAGACAAAAGCATGGGAATGATTCAGTGCTTTTCACATTGGGGATGCTTCAAATTTTTTCATCAAAAAAGCTACATGAACTGGGCTTAGAAATAGCAGTAGATATCCAAAGGCATAGAGAAGTTATTCTCTGTCTCAGGAAGTGGGACAGAAGCTAAGCTACAGCATTGTGCAACGACATAGGTTTCCAGACATCCCTGAGAAGGGCGAGTATGCTACAGCTGACATCCTGAGGTGAGAGGTAGATGTTCACACTGCGGGTGGTGGAGCTGTTTGTATTTTAGCCACTATGCTGGAGATGGCAGAAAAGACGTACAGTCAGGCACATTCAGCATCCATCCCACACATCAATTGTCATGGCACTGCTTCTTGCAGTGACCAGTTGTGACCGAATCTTTCCAGTCTCTTGATGTTGGCATACCAGGTGAAGTTACCAAGTATGGAGTCTAGCTCCTAATGCTTTCATGATACATAAGTCAAATGAAAAGGAGGTAGGCTGGAGCCAAAGCACATGTTAGGACATGGAGCATCTTGCTAGGAAGAGCGGCAAAGTACAGGAGATGGGGGAGCTTCAATGGGAAGTTATCTTATCATTGTGGAAGCTCTATGGTGATGATTAAGGTACCGGCTGGTCTGAGGAGAAGAAATAAAGGGTGTTTGCACTTGGAAGATAATTCAAAAAAGCATTTTGGAGGACAGATATATCAGTTTATCTTAGTCTATACTGAATTTTAGAGCACTCTAAGATTTTAAGTTTGTCTAGAAAGTAGCTGGCTATTTGAGTACAAACTACCTAATACTTTACTTATAAGCAATTATTATTCTTTAATAATTCCATTGATAGTTTTCACTGTGAAGGTGAATCTCATCTGAACATGAAAGAAAATGGGGAGTGTCTAGGAGGAGAAACAGTCACAAATGCTCACTAAAATTCAGGAAATGCTTCCATCAAAATCTCATTCCTTCTGGATGCTCTTGAAATGATTTTGCCTCAGTTTCTTATGGCGTATTTTATAGGGATAGTGAAAATAAAATTACACATTTTCCCACTGATTGAGAGGAATCGGTGATACTTTGTCAGTAGCAGCTTCACTGGAATAAAGTGAAACGAAGACACAGCATGGGGAGTTTCAATTGGAGACATTTCTAAGATTTGACAAGCTGGACCTTTTGAAATGGCTAATACCAACACAGGTCTGACTGCTTGCTGCAGATGGGTGCGTTTCCAAAGGTGACTGGTAAACAAAGCTGCATTTGACCTACAAAGAGAACAAGGTTCAAGGAAGTAATAGTGCTTACAGGAGATGGGGGTGCGGTAGAGTGAAAATCTCAGTTTCGTTCAGTGGCAAAAACTGACCTAATGTGATGATTAATAATTGCAGGTAAGCATGTAAACTATTACAGAATAACTGCAATAGAATTTTTTATGTAACTTCATGTGTTACTATGTGTTAGATATCTCACAGCTAGTTCATATACAATGAAGTTAGATGTCATTCTAAGCAGAGGTAATTTTTGCCACTAGAGGACACTTGGCAATATCTGGGGATTTTTTTTTCTTACAAGAAATTCAAGGAAGTTAGTAGTGATAACCAGTGGTAGAGGCCAGGGATACTGCAAACCATCCTGTACCACAGAAGCAGCCCCCTCTACCAAGAATTTTCTGGCCAAAGTGTTAAAAGAGTGGAGGCTGAAAAACCATGGAAAGAAATTAATAACATTTGTCTTACAGAGTACCAATTTTCTGAGTTGAGTTCCCACTCTGGACCAAATTTTATCCTTGTCAGTTATGTGATGGGATGGCCATGCTGAGGAAGCTAGATGTGTGTGCACACATGTGCATGCATACCATTGCTTGCTTTCATGCTAGGTGGTGGGTTTTGGATTAATGATATTTTAAATCTAATGCTTTGACAATGTGATGGAATTAAGCTATATTAGTGTTATATTTTTTTGCACGTGCATAAAAGCAATGGAACCTTGAGCTTCACTGAGATTCTTACAAACCACCAAGTCTTGAATGGTTATATAGCCCACTGCCTTTCCTTTTTTTGGTTTTTTGTTTTAAGATTCATTGATGGAATCTGCTTTGATTTTGCACTACTATTTACAAAATATTTTCATATATATTTTCCTATTCTATGTATTAAAGTAAATGTCAGTTGGTACTCCTCCATTTTTAGAAATGAGATGGAAACCAATCACAAAGTGCTTCTCCATGCTCAGAACCTGCTAGTGTTAAAGTCAAAGCAGTGATTCATTTGTTCCCGGAAATCTGACTAATGTTTACTAGGCTTCTCCCATGCATTGTAGACTATAATGAAGTCCCATGATGACTTCTTATACCAGTCGATCCTGAACTCACAGCAAGAGCTTCAGCTCTCAAGATTAGAATTTGAACACTTGAGCAACTCTAGAAATAGAGAAATGTTTGCATTTGAGGTTTAATAGTATAGTGGTATTTATTTTCATAGTGTTCGGAGAGCTGCAAATTACCCTGGGGCAGAAGAAATCCTCACTAATTAATATCTTACAATGTTAACGGGGGCAAGATTCTCATTTTCAATGTCATATTTCTGTGCCTAATAATCTCCCCTTGACTCTACTGGCTGTAGATCATGGACCAAGAAAACAAAGTAGAGAATCAATGTGACTTAATTCTCCAGTTTGCATTAAATTTCTCTCCTGAGTACTTGCTTGGGTGGCCATGATGGAAAGTCTTGTAGTGTACACACTTATATGTATGTGTGCATTTACCTGTTTTCACCTCATGTGCAATGTTTAATGCATTTGTTGTTTTTCATATACATAATTATACATACTTAACAAATTCTACAATATAAGGGCCAGAAAAGATTTCCTACTTGATACTCTTCATAGAAGGAAGATAAATCATTAAGTCAGAGACAATAAGAAAAAGCAAGAAGGAGGAGACCAAATCTCAGCTATCCTAAGTGCCAGTTCAATAGACATCCATACCAAATATCAACTGTCTTTTTCACATCGTTCTGTGTTTGGTAGCAAGTTGGGTGATCAACCAGTTACTTTTATGAGTGTATCCTGGTTTTAGCCCTAAGAGCCCCAAGTTTTAGGACATTTTTCAATTCTAGACAAATGATGACACTTGCTCACCCTAGGCTCACATGGCACACACAAGTATTCATATGGATAAGGCCTGATAATAGACCAGCCATCATCTCTAAGTTTTGTTGCTGAATGTTTAACAAGAATAATCTTTTGTTTTTTTCCATAGTAATGTGAGATTGGTTGACTGAACTTAATTAACACTCTGTCTAGTCATCTACTCAAAGGATTCTTCCCACCTCCCCTTGCCAGTCAACTTATCTATCTTTCCCAATTGTTTGTTTGTTTGTTTTACAAACCTACTCTCTTGTCCACTTGATTCCCTAACATACCACTTTAAAATACCTTTGAGATCATAATTTAATTGTAACTTTTCCTCCCCTTTTGTTCTTCCAAACTCTCCCATATACCCTTTCCCACCCTCCTTCACATTCAATTTTTACTATTATTGGATGCATATATGTATATACACATGCATATATATTCCTAAATATAACCTGCTCTGTTTGTGTAGTGTTACTTGTATGTATGTATTTCATGGTTCACTCTTTGGCACTGGACAACCAATCATTGTGCTTTTCTCTGGGGAAGGCCACCTCTCCCATTCCTAGCTTTCCTCAGTTGCCTAGAATTCTTTGGTAGGGTTGAGGCCTCATGGGCTCTTCTCTGTCCAGTTTGGAATGTTATTTTGTGTCATCTTTGTTCAGTTTACATTTGGGCAATCCTGTTGGTGACTTTACATGACTTTACACTTTATAGATGTAGCTTCTGATATTGCTAAGAGACACAATCTCAAAGCAAACTCCCTGATCCTGCAACTCTTACAGTCTTTCCACTGCCTCTTCTGAATTGTTCCCTGAGCCTTAGGTGTTTTATAGTGTTTTGTAGATGTAGCCATTGTGACTGGGCTCCACAGCTCTGCATTTTGATTGCTTGTGGTTTTTCTTAGTGATCTCTGTCCATTGCAAAGAGAAGTTTCATTGCTGAGGGGTGAAGACTACACTTACTGTGGTCGAAGGGAGATGTTTATAGATTGTTGTTGGGATTACGCTGGTTTAGGAAATTAGCCTCTGTAAATTAAGCCTCTGTTAGTCAGTCTTCTGCTTAGAAGATTCTTCCCAACTCCCTTGACTGGTTGATTTAATCTGTCTTTCCCTGTCAATTTCCCAATTGATTATTTATATTAGGAATATGCTGCTTTTTATTCACTGTACTGCTGCCTTGGGTGTTGCTTTAAAGCACTTTATAAGCTTTCCTTGCTGTGGGATGTCATTCTGTATGCTGTGAATATGTGTTGCTCTGATTGGTTGATAAATAAAATGCTGATTGGCCAGTAGACAGGCAGGAAGTATAGGTGGGATAAACAGACAAAGAGAATTCTGGGAAGAGGCTGAGTCAGGAGTCACCAGTCAGACACAGAGGAAGCATGATGACAAGGCAGACCTGAGAAAAGGTACCAAGCCATGTGCCTAAACATAGATAAGAATTATGGGTTAATTTAAGCATAAGAACTGGTCAGTAATAAGCCTGAGCTAATGGCTAAGCAGTTATAAATAATATAAGCCTCTGTGTGTTTACTTGGGGGATGTAAGTGGGAGAGAATTATCCCAACCGCCATCCAGCTGGGACACAGGAAAACTTCCAACTACATTTCCCAGATATTTTCTGAATGACCTTGGTTTCTTGAAATGGAAATCTATCTCAATTCCAGGATGTTTTTTAAGTGAAAACAAAAAACACAAAGGGTGATGGGTTGCTGAAATGTATGAACTGCCAGGAAGTGAGCACTTTCATTGAAATATCTGCCACGTGTGTGAACTGTGTTTTCAGGGATGGACAAAAGTTAGTATTAGTTTTTATGTCCTAGTAACACTAGAAGTAGAATTCCAGTCTATTAGCAAGCATGTCTGTGACATGGCTGGCCTTACTGCCAGGATAAATAGAGATGATCTCTAAACTTGGTAAAAAAAATCCCATTTTGTGTTTTGAAGTACCTAAAAAATGACAAATGTTTTGCTAAAATGTGAAAAGTATATCTTCTTTATTCATGGCAGCCATCTTATCAACGCTTATTTGACCATCCTAAGAATGCCTGCATAAAGAGATGCTGCATCACAGGAAAGAATGGCCCTAACGGAAGGCAGACAATAATCACTGCTGAGTATGCAGAGAAATCAGAACCCTCACCCATTGCTTCTGGGAATGGAAAATGGTACAGCCACTATGGAAAACAGTTTGTCAATTTCTCAAAATTTTAAACATAGGCATTTTCTACCACTCAGAAATTCAATTCTGGTGTCCTTTTATGAGAAATGAAATTGCATGGCCACATAAAGACTTGCACGTACATGTGACTGTTCATAGCAACTTTGCTGAGAATATGTGAAAATTAGCAGTGGCCCAAATACTCATCAGCTGGTGACGGATAACACAGAATATTCACACAATGAAATTCTTTTTGGGGGAGAGGTAATATTAAATATTGAACCTAGGGCCTTTCACTTGTTAGGAGAAAGATCTACCTCTAAGCTATAGCCCCAGCCTTCATACAATGGAATGTAATTGGCAATGCAAAGGACTGAAATATTGGCACATATTATAATATTGTTGAGCCTAAAAAATAGTAAGTTAAATAAGAAATTAGTCACATTGATTACCTTTACTTCTCTTAACTTTACTTATATTCCCACATGATATTTTTATATGAAGTGTCAAGAAAAGGCAAACATAGATCAGGAGTTGCCTGAGGCCGGTGCTATGGATGCAGAGGGGTTAAAAGTAGAGTGAAGACTTTTTTTTTCCTGGGTGATAAAAATGTTCTAAAATTAGATGGTTGGTGCTGATAGTTACACAACTCTGTAAATTTATTAAAAATTGTTAAATTATTTACCTAAAATTTGTGAATTTTATTAAGTGCTATGAAAGTGCAATATAGCTCAATTTAAAATAGGAATTTATTTCCATTTATTATTCTTAAAATAATGGAATCAAAAGCGCAACATAAATTCAAACACCAATACATCTAATTTGAGATTGTATTTTATAGTAATAATTTTACAAAAAGAATCCACTGCACTGCACGGCAGGCATTCTCTGTCACTGTGTTTTGGCTGGTAGTCCCCTCTTTCAGCAGTCTAGCTCTTTCTGTCTTTGTCTCATCACCAGGTAACCATCTGATGACATTTAAAATAAGAGTGCTAAAGTTGTTTTAGAGATATAATTTGAAGAGATTGGGTGAATTGCACAAGAAGACAAAAATCTGGGAGGGAGCTTGGGATGTAGCTCAGTTAGTAGAGTGCTTGCTTATCACACTCAAAACCCTGGGTTCAACCTCAGCACCATACACACTGAGTGCATGCTTATAATCCTAGCATTTGGAAGAGGGAAGTAGTAGGCTAAGAAAAAGTTTAAGGTCATTGTTGGCTATACAATGGGTTCCAGGCCAGGGTATATATAACCCCAACTTTAAAAAAAAAGTACGCCATAGAGAACTCTTTCAATACCATTCACAGAATTTTATCCTTCAGAAATAATGGCATCTGGAACCCTCCCTTTTGCCCACAAGTTACCCATAATGACAGAGGGCAGAGACCAGATTTTACAGTCAAACTCCAGCCACAAGTGAACAAGTGAATGGTCCTGGACCACCTGCTGTAGGCAGAGAAGCGGGGGGAGTTTATAGTCAACAACAGAAGGAAGCAAGCTCACATTTTCTTTGAGGTTTCTGAAGATGCCCATCTGCCTGTTTGTCCATCTTCCTTTGAAGTTTGGAGGCCAGTTTGCTCCCCTCAGTCTCTTCCTCCTAACACTGTGGCCACTCTTCCCTTCACATAGAGACAGGAGGGTCAGAAGTTTAAGTTCATCTTTGGCTGCCATTTTTTAATCACAATACCTGGAAGTCACCCCTTTGTACAAGGCAGAGAGGCCAAATCAAAGCAGCAAATGGAATGTGTAGGCTATTTGCAGATTGTTGCAGAGCAAATCTAATCACCAGTCTGCTGAAACTTCATCATTATTTCCCTTGACGAGAAGATCACAGACTTAAATATTGCAAAGGAGGGAGAAGTGGCCATAATCCAACTCTAACAGTAACAGCCAATTGTGCTGTGATGGGAAGAGGCACTGTATTAGTGCCAATACATTAACCAACTTTCCAATCGCAGTGGGAAACTGATTGCCATTACAATTCCCACAGCACTTCTCCATGAAGGTAACTGAATTGCTTGAGTAGGGTTCACTCTCAGCTCTGCTTATCTAGCGGGTGGAGAATGGAGAGAGGAAGGATGAGAGAACATTTAGACACATTTTGTGTGTGTGACGGTCTTGGGCAAATCAATCAGCTGCTATGATTCTTGGATGGCATTAAAAACAGGAGAGTGAGAATACCTACTGTGGTATCACAGTACCACAAATTCTTTAGCACCCTTATCAAGAGATGGTTGTCTATATCCTCTGTTCTTGGATCTATGTGGGCTCTGTGATAACTTTGATAGAAGTAGGATTGTGCCAACTTTGGGACAAAGATCTTATAGGACCATCAACTTTCACTCTCTGGCTTCCTAGGAATCCTGAATGGTCACTGGACAAGCCTCATTATGGTCCAACAACTAGGTTGGAGAGAGAAAAATGTAAGTGGTTCAAATGAATGTCCCCACAGGGTCTGTTCTTGCAGCCATATCAGCTGAGATATAGACATGGCAGTAAAACATCTTTGGTGATCCAAATGAGTCAGTTCAAGGGCTGTATGTCTAGAGACACATCTGACAACATGTGAAGCAGAAGAATTACAGGGATGAGCTCCTTCCAAATTCCTTACCTACAAATATAAGATGGAAATTTAATTAGTTGGTGTATTTGATGCTGCTAAGGTTGAGGATAATTTCAATAAATAGCCAAAGACCTACTGCAAAGCTGTTGAAAAATTAAATAGAATAATAAAAATGCTTATTAAATAGTAGCTTCTAATGGTATTTTATTACAAATCTTCATAATACTAATAAGAAGTAAACACTGCTGGGCAGTAGTGGCACATGACTTTAATCCCAGCACTCAGGAGGCAGAGGTAGACAGATCCTGTGAGTTCATAGCTAGTCTGGTCTACAGAGTGAGTTTCAGGACAACCAGGACTGTTTCACAGAGAAACACGGCTTCAAAATAAATACATAAATAAATACATAAATAAATAAATAAATAAATAAATAAATAAATATAAAATACTGTAGCTTGTTCTGATTTTAAAAATGACGTCTTTTAAAATAATTTAGAGTGCTAAAATCCTTGCTGACCTGCAGGTTTTTTTTTTTAAGGAGAAATGAGATGAGGCTACAGAGATGGCTCAGTGGTTAAAAGCATTGGCTGCTCCTCCAGAATTCCCAGGTTCAATTCTCAGCACCCACATGGTGGTTGCTATGTATGTATGTAACTCCAGAACCAAGGAATTCATTGCTCTTACAGGCTCACTCCTTTCTTTGACTCAGCAAAGTTACCTAACGTGTTTATTCCCAACAACAAGCATTAGCTTGTTGTCTCATTCTTCCACTTGGATGTTTTCTAGTAATGTATTTTTCCATCTCCAGAGTTAGCTGATAAAAAGATGCTGATAGCTATAAGCTTAATTTCTACCCAGTTATATTAGTGAGTTTTCTTGGGACACTTTTCTTCCAGAATGACTTCCTTGGGGTAGGAAGTAGTTGGCACTATATTATAAGATACACATTATGTTATAAAGTATTATTTCCTTCTAAAGATATATAGAATAAAGTGTGTCAATTGTAGTTGTAGTTAATGAGTGAGTCATAGTTCTGGTCATAGTTTACTTAATTGGCTGTTTGAGGATCATCTGTGATTCATCTTCACTCCGTCATCCTTACTCTAAACTACCTGATCCACATCATTTTGAGAAAATTCTATCTCTACTACTGACCCTCAACATCATCTAACAGTTGCATGAATGTCTATCATTTACTACCTGCCATTTTAATGAACTTGAGTCTTAAGAACTTTATAGTATGTGTTGGTTATTTCAGTCCTCACAACAGTCCTATGAGATGACTTCTCAAGTAAGAAACTGAAGAGTATGGTTATATAACTTTGTCAAGATCACACAGTTAATGCCCAGAGGGACTAAAGGCTGATGTTCGGCATTCTGGAATTTGGGCTTAAAACCTTAAACACTAGCTTGTTTTCCTTTGTGGATGTAATATAACATGCTCTGTTCCATCAAACATTACGTTGCCAATTATCTTTCTGTTGTTGCTTGGCTTTATTCAAATTGTATATGTGTGGTACCAATTATTCATTTTAAGTGCTTAGAAATGTCATCAAAGCTGGGTGCACATGTGACAGCCACACCCTGGAGCCTTTCAGTGTTTTCTGCCATGAATGTGGAGAACATACTTTTGTGTGTCTTAAAGGCCTACACTGACTGCAGGACTTTGCCTCTTGTTTTCCATGATGAAATTTCACCCTGTCACCTACCATATGAGGACAGTCTTTACTCATCAGACTTGCAATAATTTAGAAGCGCATGCTTGTCCTTAGTTCTCTCCTTTGTACCTTGTGCTTTCTCAGGTGCAGACTGGAGTCTTCATCCTGTTGAGCCTCTCCATGTAGATGAGGATTGACTTGTCCCTTAGTGAGTAAGTAAAGAAGATGCAGCTGACAGCCAAAACCAGTAATAACTTGCATCATCTGTGTGCTCCTACAGCGATATTAGAACATCACTTCATAGTTTTTCCTTACTCATTGGGGAAAATTAGTATCAGTAAGAGTTTGAGTCATCCTTCTGTGTAAATAATTGTCCCCACCCTTCTCTCACCCCATGTGTCACCATAAAGTATCCTTTAACCTAGGAATGAAGAATTATCTTAGTAGTCTGTAAATAAATGTATTGTCATCAGAAATGAAAATGACATAATGTTCCAGGAAGAAGAAAAGTCACCCAAGAACTGAGGACACCCGGAGTATTGACTTATTTTGAAATACTAATACACATTCACGGGTTCATATGCTTTGCAGGGCACCTCAGTACAAGAAACACAGGTTTTATCAGTGTATTCAATATAGTGCCCTGTGAAGAAGGCAAGTTGGTCTTTTTATGGTGTGTGCAAGCTCTGTCTAGATTGACAAGTAGTGGCTAAATATGATCTAATGAAGAATGTGAGCAGAGAAAATACAGGCTGCTCTCACAATTCTAGCACAGCTAAAGAAGAGAAAAGCTTAGCTATGTGTTCTCAGTGTTTCTACCTAGAAAGAGTGCTAAATCTGAATAACAGCAAACTTTACAATAGTAGCACTGTAGGGAAAAGCATCATACTGAGTATTAGGGTAGCTAATTCTTTATCCAAGTATGTGTTTGTGTGTGTATGTGGGGTGGGGGGCTGTGCTATAATATTTAGGTTGTGGAGATAAGAAAGAGAGAGAGCCATTTTTAAGTGTACTCTTGCTGTTGTTCAGGTGTAATATACACTGAACTCAGATACCTCCTGTGTAGTCCTGCGTTAACCTGTTTATATTTCTGAGTCATTAAAATGAGCATGCTAAATATTGTCTATAGGATCAGTAGAAGGATTAACTAAGTTAATAAAGTCCCGGACAGTAATAATATATGGCACCTCATTGTTGCCACTATCCTGTACAAAGCTTGTATGTGTAAGAAAATCCACCCGAGGTTTTCTTACAGAACATCAGCACTCCTGAAACAATTGCCATCATCCATCATTTGTCTTGTCTCTTTTTTTCCCACGTGATTTTTCTTCCATGTCATAATTACACTCTGTGCCAAGGACTAGCACCATCTTCATCCTGGCAGAGAACTCTTGCTAAGACCTTTAACCTCGCAAAGCCTCAGTCTGCTCACCTGCAAAACCAACCTATGTCCATCCTGTCTTTAGAAATGTAAACCAAACTCACATTTTATTTTGCACCTACTTTAGCTTAATATTGTTTTCAAAGGTAGTTAACAATTTTCAAGAAAGTTAACTATCCCTAATGAGGAAGGATATCTTCAGTCATCAATTCATTGCCCAGGAACTACCTCTCAGCTGGACAAAGGGACATGTCCTAGGTCCTACACAAAGACATTTTCCATGAATTTCATGGAACAAATGAGGTATGCGGTTCACACCTGCCTCTTAGGATTAATTCTCAGGATACTGTGAAGCTCAGAAAATTGCTATTTCTTGACCCAAAGGGAGGTTAAAACACTTTTGGTGGAAATCGATTCACTTTGAGGTATTTAGCACTGTTCATATTTTGTAAAAGTCTCTATGACAGGGCTGCTTTCAATTGGCACTTTATGTAGTGTCTGTAGGAAGCCCATCACACAGAGAGAGGAATCTGAATGAGTGTTTAACAAGATGGGCTATTTCCTTTGTTTCACTTTCAGAATAAAAGTGGACCATGCCCCAGACCCTAGGCAGGCTGGGGTATTGGGATCTCATCTGTATCTGTGGCATAAGAAGTTGCCAAGTGATTGCTGGAAAAATAAAATTAATTTTTCCTGTTGCTTCTATTTTTCTTTTGCTAGGGGAATTTATGTTACACATGGTCAAATAGCATTATGTACAATGAAGGAAATGAGGTGTGAGGGAATCATTCAATAAAAATGATAAATCAGAAAAGATCATTTAGAGAAAAATGCTGGCAGCAAGTCTTTGAGAAATAGGAAGGTCTTGTCACAGGTTTTTCGGAAATGCTTTCTTAGGAAATTGCACCATTTAGAGAGTTGTTCTTCTCTTCCTTGAAAAGATAGTGATAAATTTCAAACAGAATTAAATAAGAAATAATGCAGGCTGTCAGTCATGACCTGAGACTAGTCAAAGAAAATTGCTTTCCGAAGGGACAACGTATAATCATAGTCACAACCAACCAATCAGAAAACAAACCCTGAATTATGCAAATTGTTTCAAGGACTAATATGTGACCAGGAGAAAGAAAGGCAAGGATGAGATCAGTCAGGGTGTAAGAAGGAAGCGGAGTAAAGGGTACCCTTTGTACAGCACTGGGAGACAAAATGGCGCTGCTGTGCTGAACAATCTGCCTGCATTAAGAGAAACTGAGTATGTGCACATTGCAAGACCCCAGGTTGTGACATACCCTTAAGTGGAGGTTTCACCTGAGAACAAAACAAATGGCCCGTGAGAGTGTTAGTAATAGTACTGCTTGGACAGACAAGGAATTGAAAGCAAGCTAGTAATAAATGAGAAAACAAAAGACAAAAATTTCATGAATGTCTATTGCTCAGAACACAAGATATGAACTAGTTGTTCACATTGTGTTATAAATAGACCAAAATGTTATTAACATAAGTTACATGGCTATATATCTAAATTCTATTTATGCAAATAAGTCAAACATATATAAGTATCAACATAATTTATACATTGATACATATGCCCAAAAATAAAATTTGTAAGGTGGATCTGGAGAACAGCATTCAAAAAGGCTGAATCTGACATGTTCAAACCAATAGAAACAGTAATGTCACAAATTAGGGAGTGGAGGACATGAACCTAGCTCTTCATACCTTAAATTAAGAGCTATTATCTAGCTATACTCTACCTATTATCTGTAATCTAGGTATCATCTATTTACAATCTATTATATCACATGCTCAGTTGTTTTGTCAAGTTGACGAGTCATCTGGAAAGAGGAAACTTCAATTGAGAAAATGCCTCCAGCAGATTGGCCTGTGGGAAAACCTGTGGAGCATTTTCTTGATTGGTGATCGATTATGGGAGTGCCCAGCTCACTATGGGCAGTGCTAACCCTGAGCTATGGTCCTGTGGAATACAAAAGGTTGAGCAAACCATAGGAACAAGCCAGTAAGTAGTATTCATCCATGGCTTCCGCTTTACTTTTTGCTTTGAATTCCTGCCTTGACTTTCCTCAGTGATGAACTGTGACCTGAAACTTGTAAGATTAAAAAAATGCTTTCTTCCCCATGATGCTTCTCTTTATGGTGTTTTATCACAGTCATAAGAACCTAAGACACTATCTATCTATCATCTGTGATGTATCTGGTATGTATAATCTATATCATCTATCTATATTAGTATCATTTATTTAACTATGATGTATCTGTCATTTATGTAGTACTTATCATCTATCTATTGATATATCGGTTATCTACAAAATGTTATATATTTATGATTTATTTAATCTATATCATCTATGATATATCTTACTTTAATAATCTAGCACTTATCTATCTTTAAGCTATAACTCATATATCATTTTTCTATCAATAATCTATGTATCAGTCATCTAATCATCTATGTTCATTCTATTTATCAATCATTTATTTCTATCATCCACATATGATACATCTGTTATATATTTTTGATATGTGTATCATCTGTAAGTTATCATCTCTTTATCAGTCTATCATCTGTCGTTTATCATCTATCTATGCTCTATCTTCTATCTATCTATTATCTAGATATCTATCATATATATATCATATATATACAAAATCTATCTATCACCTATTTTCCAACTACCTGTTCATTTATATATCTATCTATGTAAAGTGAGCCTCCTGGCAAAGTGGAACTTGCATTATAACAGCTTAATTTCTGGGGACTAATGAACTCTTTGAAAACAGCATTTATCCCTTGTGATAGCTGTGGATCTCTGTCCTAATCACTTCCTACGAAGTCTCACATCTTAAAGGTTCTACCACCTCAACACTGTCATACTGGGGATGAGTCCTACAGCACATGAACTGTTGGTAGTATACATGCCCCAGACTATATTCAATTCAGCAATTTCTCGAGGAGCCAGACTAAGTACCACAGCTAATCCCCAACATACAGTGAATTCCACATCCACCCCAGAGAAATAACTTTTAAAAGATAAAGTAAGCTGGAGTTATCTCAGAGAAAACTATTGGAACACATTTTTTTTTCTTAAGGGATTTTTTTTAACTTAGAAAAACCCATTTGTTGACTAGAAATATATATTAAAAAAACAGGCTGATAATAAATCTGGTGGAATTTCATGAACAGTAAATTAATAAGTGTTTGGCTTGGAGAAGACAAGAGTTAAGGGAGACAGAGCATCAGCTATGTAATGAGAGAATATTTTCACTGCTTTCAGAAGGCAATAGGCAGTTAACAACTAACCGAGGTTAGACAATAAGATAAATTACTTATTGGTCTTCCCTAACACAGTGCACTGGGGGCTTTGGACTGTGGTCTCTATTGCCTACATTCTACAAAAGACATTCTTGTAGTCTTCTTACTGTGATACAGAGGTTACACAATGTGACCCAATAGAATTGTCAATGTTTAGTAATGCAAATTGTGCCATTTCTAAGTTAACTGAGCTTGATGAGGCTTTATAGACACACATACATTTTCCATTGATATGTCTCAGTAGTCTTATCCATTGACTGATCATATGTGACATTTTTTTCCTGTTGTTCTTGATAAATCATTGCTATAACAGTTACACAAATGAATAAAATAAGAAAGGCTGTATTGTTGATGGCAATTCTTTGTCCACGTACTGAAAATAGTTTACAATATTTTAAACCTCAAATCCTTAATTTACACATATTTTCCCATTACTTATTCAGAATTGGTATTTTAGCCAGTTATCTTAAGAGAATTCAAATATTATAATACAAAATCACTTGGGGGGATGCAATAGGGCTATTTTTTTACTGAACTTATCATATCAATCCCTGAGGAGTAGGGGTGTGAAAATGAATTCTTTGTGTTTCAGGAAAATTAGACATATGGTTTGACATTCTAGGCAAACACTTAAAAGTTTGTAGGCAATCCAAGAGTGTAGATGAATTTCTAAATGGTCTTATTAAATAAAAATCACAGAGCCAGATAGAGGGGTGAAAACGAGTGTCTACCCACACCTATATGCTTTGCTGTTCTGCCATTTGATTTGCTCTCTGTGTCCAGCTACATCACTTCCTCTTCCTGCCCAGCTCTGTCACTTCCTGTCTGTCTGTATAGACCTCCAGACCTCCATGGTTAACTAGTGTTGGAATTTAAGGGGTGTGCCACCATGCCTAGCTCTGTTCCCCAGTGTGGCCTTGAACTCACAGAGATCCAGACAGATCCCTGCCTCCCAAGTGATAGGATTAAAGGTGTGTGCTACCATTGCCTGACTTCTATGTTTACTATATATAGTGACTGGATTTTTCTTCTGATCCTCAGGTAAATTTTATTGGGGAACACAGATAAAATATCACCACACCAAGAGACAATCACCAAATGAAAAAAGGCAGGAGTCAAAGTTGTAAGAGAGAACAGATTCAAGAGTTTCAATTGTAGAGAACTGCTAATTTTGAAAGAATTTCAAGATGAAAAATCTAAAATTATAATTGCAAACTCAAGAAAACTACCTTTAGAAAATACCCTTTACACTTCTATGGATGTGCAAAATATACAAGCCATGATTTGCATGACTCCCTTTAATTTCTGACTGCTACTCTGGGCAATGGGTAATCAGAATCTGCATGTAAGTGCTCTATGGGCTAAGTTAACCCTTCCACCAAGAAGCATGCTATCTGTGTATAATCCAGATTTGGCTGAATGTAAATATTACATACACATCAATATACATGGAATTTATCTGGCAAACATTGTAGGATTAATTTTAAAATCTTAACAATGAGGTCAATCCCTTTGGTGTTAGCATTCATTTTTCTACTCCCAATCTTACTTACCATGACAGTTACCACTACAGAGGGTTTCAGTGTCCAGAATTCTACTTATTGGGGGTTCATAGTAGGTTATATGCTAGAAAGATTCAGACAAAACTGTCAAGGGAACAAGGGAGACTAATTGAATGAAAACAGAGAGGGGAGAAAGGGGGTACTGGATTATATACTCGTAACACATATATTTTTATAAAAAATGGCCTTAAAATGAATAAAGAGTCACGTGTACCTTTCTAGTATCTTACCACTATATTTGAGGAAGAAAGCCTTTTATCCCTATAGCACAGATTCAACTTTCAGTGGACCCCTGACTATTTTGTGTTTATCAACTGGTCTTAGCAACAATTCATCTAAACAGGTATGTCTAAAACCTTGGATGCCTCAAACTCTCCTTCACTGACCTGTGAAGCTAAAGTTTTCTCCAGTCCTGCCCAGCCCCATGGACCCCGCAGTTGCTTATAAAATAATCACTCAGAAGCTTATATTAATTAAAATTGCTCAGTCATTAGCTCAGTCCTGCCACTGACTAGCTCTTACATTTAAACTCAGCCCACTTCTGTTAATCTATATGTTGCCATGTGTTCTGTGGCTTTACCTGTGTGCCTTTACATGCAGCTCCCTGGACAGCAGGCTGGCATCTACTGAATCATCCTTCCTCTCCCAGAACGCTCCTTCTCTGGTTATCCCGCCTATACTTCCTGCCTGGCTACTGGCCAATCAGTATTTTATTTATCAACCAATCAGAGCAGCACATTCACAGCATACAGAACATCCCACAGCAGACCTGAATATGTTCTTAGCCTTTCAAATGATGGCAGGGAGAGCCCAATTCTTCAAAACTTACACTTGTTGCATGTCTAGAAATATGTGTCCTGAGCTGAAGGCAGAGACAGGAGAATTGCACCTTAATGTTGGGAATCCTTTAATCATAGGTTTCTGCAATAAAATACATTTCTTAGCTGAGAAATTCTGCTGTTTACCCAGCTTGTACAAAATTCTACTGGATGTTTTTTATATATTGAATGTAATATGGTAGCTGAGGAGATGGCTCAGTGGGTAAGATCACTGCCTCCTCTTTCAAAGGTCCCATGTTCAGTTCCCAGTACCCACATGGTGGCTCACAACCATCCATAACTCTAGTTCCTGGAGAATCCAACACCCTCCTCTGACTTCCATTGGCCCTGCACACATGTGATGCACAGACATACATGTAGAAAAACCACTCACACACATAAAATAAAATAAAATCTTGAATGCAATGTACATCTAATAAAATTTGCAAGGTTATAATGGAAAATTTCGTTTGATGTTTATAAATCTATTTATTTACATAATAATCATAAATACCAAGGTATAAATTGTTTCAATCCACTGGAAATTCAGATTTGTGTTGCTGTATATAGAAGCCAGTCCTCTACATCTGTTCCTGGTTATAGAAGCTACTATACGAAACACAGGAATATTAAGAAATGAAGAGCCAAACTTTTGGGGAAACTGTCTGATTTATGCTTAGATTTCATGGAGAATGGCCAGCTATGTAGAAATGTAACACAGTTTATATGATCAAATCGTAGCAGAGTGAAGGGGTCCATTTTGAATGTCTATGTGAATTCCTGCTCTTAGGGTGGTTCCATTACTGTTATAGCCACATATGGTCCTTGTATAATGAAGTTCTTTTTTTTCTCCCTAAGATTTATATACTTTTATTTCATTTTATGTGTATGGATGTGCAGGGACCACAAAGGCCAGAAGATGGTGGATTCCCTATAACTGGAGTTACAGATGGTTATGAGCTACTATGTGGGTGCTGGGAACTGATCTGAGTCCTCTGCAAGAGTAGTAAATCCTCTAAGACACAGAACCATTTCTCCAGCCCTTGGAAGGTCTTCAAGGGAGAGAAGGCAGAAAGCCATCTTTCTGGCTTTTATGACTTGCTCCAGAAGATAGATATTTTGATTTCTCAAACCTGCCTTGAGGACGTGGGGGGAAAAGATAGGAATATAGGAGGAAGCCAGAAACTTTGCTTCTGAGGACTTGCCAACTTTACCTCAAAGCACCAGCATGCCAAGAAGCTATACTTAGGCTATTATGGTTTGAGCACTAATACTAGAATGCTTTGTAAATGGTATCCTATAACATGCAGATTTTATTATAGTTTCTTTGACGTAGCAAAAGTGCTTCTAAAAATAATCATATTATTGCCTATATTAGTGTTTTTCCTTGGTGTTATTGTACAGAATTCATCCTGCTGTAAGCATATGGCATTCATTGTTTACCCATTCACTGGTTAATGGATATATGGTTTATTTCAATTTTCACTATTATGAATCCCACATTAAGTATTTATGTACAGGCCTTGGTATGGACATACATTTTTTATTTATCTTGGGTAAACACCCAGAATGGGTATGATGCATCACTCTTCTAAATGTTAGCTTGTGAGACATCTAACCATTTTCACAGTAGGTGCACCATGTAAAATTCCCACCCACAATACATGGGAGTTAGACTTGCACAACATTTTCTCAAGTGCTTTGAGTTATTGTTCTTTGATTTTAGCTGTTCCAGAAATACTGTAGTGCTGTCTAATAGTGATATGATTTGTATTTACCTAACAACTAAAGAACTTACCCACTTAACACATGCATATGTCTTCTTTGTTGAAGAATTTCCAACCACCAATTTTTAGTTGTGTGCCATATCTTGTTATTCATGTGTTTCAAGGTTTTTTTTTTTAAGGTATACATTTTTTATAAAAAGCCTTTGTGTGAATGTGTGTGTGTGTTCACATGCATGTGTAGATGTGTATGCATCAAATATTTTTTTCCAGTTAGGGGCTTGATTTTTAATATCCTCAAATGAATCTTTCAAAGAAAAGAAGTTACAGTTTGGATTAGGGCCAACTTATCAAATAGGCATTTTATATTCTACATAATAACTTAATGAGTTAAAGTTTCAATGATTGTTTTCTTTGTCTACATTTCTCTTATAGGCTTTATAAATTTGACTTTCCAATTTTGAGTTATGACATATTATTTTTTAATGTGGAGGCAAATAGGTATCTTTGTGGTTGTTGTTCTAAATATCTAAATACCATCTGTTGAACAGAGCATGCTAACCATTGCATTACCATGGCACTACTGCTGAATGCTCAGTGGTCTTTTCCTACACTCAGTTGCATCTTTGCTCTGTCCATTGCTCTTTACACCATAATGCTCCTCTCTTGATGCTGTAATTTTGCAATAATTCCTAGAGACAGGTGGTATGAGAACTCTAATAATGTTATTCCTTTCCTAATTGGCTTGGTTACTTTAAATGCTTTGCACTATTCCTTAGTAAGGTTTAGAATCACAATGGGTCTAAATGGTTGAGCAGCCTAAGAGTTATGTTATCCATTGCCATCTGAGTCTGGAAGTCATAGTCATTGTGTTATCCCTAGGAAGATGGTACAGTCAGAGAGATTCTTACTTAGCTTGCTTTTCTCTGTTCTCAGATAGCTGTATCCAACGTGTGGAAAATGTTGCTTAATATATTTTATTTCATTTTCTCTTTGTTTATCACAGGAAGTGAATTACTGTAACAGTTTATCCTTCTTGGGAAGAAAGAAATACCTATTTTTTTCCCAAACTTTCAAGCATCTTGGAGTGAAAGCACCTGTGGCTTTTGTGCATAAAACAGCAGTGGCGACTTCAAGGTGCCTGTTGTATAAGGACTGATAGCAAGCTCACAGAGTTTCAGACAATTTGATTCCTTTCTATATGGGAAAGATAAACAGTTGTTTCGGTCATGCATAAAGTCTAACCTTATTATACGTACTTTGGCTAGTTCCTCAAAAATAAAGGCAAGTCTTACCACCAGGCGTTACATGTGCAGTACATACAAGGGAGGAAGGAGTTAAGTGAACTTTGAGTCTGAGTTCCTTGTTCTTGCTGAAGATGTGGCTGTCCTAGTGACTAATGAAAGGAAACATAAACTTCCATTCTGTAATCTCTATATAGGCTGATATAAATTAATCACTTCTAAAGATAACTTCACAAATTATGAGTGAGACAAATTTTAGTATATATTTTGTCTATGTCAATACATACAATCATAAATGTATCAAATATTCAGTCCAAAAGGCTAAGCTGATAGAAAGAAATGTCTGAAATAAAGACAATGATTACACTCCATAAAAATGTTTTGACTACGTTCACTAAACTAAACCTATTTGTAGTATGAATCTTAAAGACTCTTATTAATAAAATCAAATCTGAGACCAGTTACTGGGGTGAATGCTGGAAGATTAGAGAAGCAGAACAAGCCACAGCTACCTCACCTTGCCAATTCCTCAGCTGATCCTGTTTTTTTCAGACTGGATGCCTCTCAGCTGAACTGTGCTGCTCCAAAGCCTAAAAGCTTAACCAGCTATAGTTCCTTGTCCTCACACCTTAAATACCTTTCTGCCTCCTGCCATTATTTCCTGGGATTAAAGGCATGAGTCACCATGTTTGGCTGTATCCTTGAATGCACAGAGATCCAGGCAGATCTCTGCCTCTGGAATGCTAGGATTAAAGGCATGTGCTACCACTGCCTAACCTCTATGTTTAATATTGTGGCTGTTCTGTTATCTGACCCCAGATAAGTTTATTAGAGTGCACAATATTTCGGGAAACACAATACCACCACACCTATTTGTATCTGATTTGAATTATTTTTTTAAATTGATTCTTTGGGAATTTCACACCATGCAGCCAAATTATACTCATCTACCAGTCCCTCCATATCTGCCCCTCATTCTTTTCTTTTTTTCTTTCTTTCTTTTTTTTTGAGACAGGATTTCTCTGTGTAGTTTTGTTGCCTGTTCTGGATCTTGCTTTGTAGACCAGGCTGGCCTCGAACTCACAGAGATCTGCCTGGCTCTGCCTCCCGAGTGCTGGGATTAAAGGTGTGTGCCACTGCCACCTGGCATACCCCTCATTCTTGGAGTGCCCCCACAAAGGAAAACTTGTTGTTGGGGCTTTTTTGGCTCTTTTGTGGGGCCCACTACCCAGCTCCCAAATAAATCACACATGGAGGCTTATTCTTAATTGTGAATGCCCGGCCTTAACTTGGCTTAGTTTCTAGCCAGCTTTCCTTAAATTATCCTGTCTACCTTTTGCCTCTGGGCTTTTCCCTTTGAATTCTTAAAAACCTTTCTTTGTTTCTTACTCCATGGCTTGCTATGTAGCTGGGTGGCTGGCCCCTGGAGTCCTCCTCCTTCTCTGGCTCCTAGCTCTCCTCACTCTTCCATATTTTTCTATATATACTCTCTGCCTGCCAGCCCCACCTATCCTTTCTCCTGCCTAGCTATTGGCCAGTTCTTTATTAGACCATCAGGTGTTTTACACAGGCACAGTAACACAGCTTCACAGAGTTAAACAAATGCAACATAAACAAAAGTAACACACCTTAAAATAATATTCTACTACAAAAACTAAAAGAGAAGATAAAAATAAACAATTAAAAAAAGAGAGAGAAACACTTTGCTCTTCTGTCTTTCCCACCTCTCCATCACCTCTTCATTCATCCTAGTGGCATTGGGAGCTGCTGTGTATTGTGCAGTATACTCTTTTGTCCAATCAGCTTTACTTGCAGATGCTCATTGTGTAAGGGGTTGTTGGTCAGGTTCAAGGCCTCTGGCGTTGTTACACTATCAAAACTGAACCCCATCAACATTTCTTTCCAATATCCTGTTGTTGCCCCAGTCATGGAGGTTCTGCAGCTATGGTCCCTTCAAACACTCCAGCAGATCACAGATTGGGTAGATGTTGGGGTGTGCCCTGGATGTGTGCCTGGGTGGCAGCTGAGTTGGTACCTGAGACCACTCCTCTCAGGTAAGGGGCAGAGACAGCTCTCCCGTATCCACTGTGAGGGTTGGGGAGAGCTTTCCCAAGTGTGTGTGGGGCAAACTCTCCTATTAGGAGTGGGAACAGGTTTCTCATGCTGGAGTCATCAGGGTCAGTTATCTGGGGAGGTTCAGGGTCAGCTTTCCTGTGACCAGTGTGTGTGTGTATGTGTGTGTGTGTGTGTGTGTGTGTGTGTGTGTGTGTGTGTGTGACTCTGGGCAGTGAGGGGTAAGGGGTGGGCCAGCTCAACAGGGCCCTCATACTATAACACATGGTGCAACACATGGTTTGTGGGGGCCCTTGTGGTAGGTAACACAGGCAAGGGACCTCCACACAGACCCTAGCCGCTGTAAGACCATAGACCCAAATGTGGTCATCAGGAGTAGCTTGGGGTTAGATGTCACCATGGCCTTTGTGGCAGCGCTGGCCTCTCAGATCTGGATGGGCCAGCAGCAGCTTGGTCCCTGGGCTCCAACCTGGCCCGGTAAGGTCGTTCAGACCCTGGGCAGTTGCATGGTCCTTGATGGTAACAAGAGACACAGACCTGAACACAGACTCTGGCTGGGCAGAGCCACGGACCAAGAAATGGCCCCCAGCCACAGCTAGGGCCAGGAGTCAGTACAGGCCACGCCAATCTGCATGGTCCCAGCAGCAGCATGAACCTTGGGCAACAAGATGGCCTCAGGTGTTAGCCCAAACCCCAGGCATCTATACTACCTTCAATGGTAACTAGAGCCTCAGACACCAATGCAGACCCTGGCTGTGGTGGGGCCATGGACCCAGAAATGGCCCTCAGCAACAGTTCAGGCTTGGAGGACATCACGGCCACAGGTAGCAGCTCAGGCCACTGAGGTTGGCATAATCCTGGCAGCAACATGTCCCTCAGACTCCAACATGGCCACATGTCATGGCCTGGCCAGGTGTTCTTGAGGCCTTTGGTGGCAATGTGGGCCATTGATATCATCACAAAGCCAGGTTTGTTGCAGTAGAACCATGGACAAAAACATGGTCCTTAGCAACATCACAGGCCTACATGTCACCATGACACCAAGTGGCTCACAAGTTACTCAGATCATCTTTGTTTTGGCTGCAAGGTAGCCATCAGACAACAGCATGACCCCAGGTGGTAGCCCAGATCTTGGGCATCCTCCCAGTCTTCAATGGTAGCAGGAGTCAAGGACATCAACATAGACCATGGCTGCATTAGGGCCATGGACTTAGACATGGCCCCAGGCTGCAGTTCAAGCCTGAGTGTCACCGTGGCTCTGGGTTGCTTCATAGAGTACTCAGATCTGCATGACCTCAGAGGCCACATGATGTTTGGACACCAATATGGCCTCAGGTTTCAGTCCAGATCCTGCATTTCTGCACTGCCTTTAATGATAAATGGGATCACTAACATCAACAGTCTCTGGCTGTGGAAGGGCCATGGACCCCAACATGGTCCTTGGCTGCAGCCTGGGCCAGGACAGCTCCATGACCCTAGGTGCACAGTGCAGTCCACTCCAATCCATATGGCCCTAGTGGCAGAGTGACCCTCAGGCACCAACATGGACCCAGGTGTCAGCCCATACTCTGGGCATCAACACAGCCTTCAGTAGGAATAGGAGCCACTAACATTGACACAAACCCTGGCTACAGTAGGACCACTGTAGTTGGAGTTTTCTCCAGTCCCATCCAGGCCCACAGCCGCTCAGACCCAAATAAATACACTGATGCTTATATTAATTAAAACTGTTTAGCCTAATGGCTCAGGCTTCTTGCTTGATAGATTTTACATCTTAAAATAGCCCATTTCTATAAATCTATACCTTGCCACGTGGCTAGTGTCTTACCAGTATCTTTACACATTGCTTCTTATGGTGGCAGTGGCTGGCAGCATCTCCTGCCTCAGCCTTCCACTCACAGAATTCTCCTCTCTGCTCATCCCACCTATACTATACTTCCTGCCTGGCTACTGGAGATGTCAGCAAGATGCAGACCAAGTCAGACGTGCTGTATTGAGGAAAGGTACTGATCCACCTGGCAGAACGTAGATTAAAATTATGGGTTAATTAAGTTATAAGAGCTAATTAGAAAAAAAGCCTAAGCTAAGGCCAAGCTTTCATAATTAATAAGAAGTCTCTGTGTCATTATTTGGGAGCTGGTGGCCCAAAGGAAAATCCTACTATAAATGTGATCATGGCAACTTTTAATTTAGTGTTTGATGTTGATTTTGTTGGTTATAAGTTCTGTTACCAGAGTCAGGCTTGCTGACCTAACGATCAGGACAAACTGCCTACTCCTTCCTACAACTATACTTATAATGAGACCTAACTGTGGGTACCCTTGGGTGGATAGAAACAATTAACAAGGCATCAGAAACTCTAGTAACAGACTTGCTTCCAGTGTCTCCTGATATATGTGCCTCTGAATAGTATGACACTGTCCTATGCCTTCTTTCCTATTTTAGTAAATTAGGAAAATAACTCCCTGGCAGGTCAAGGAAACTGATCATTTTTTTTCTCTCTCGCTCTCTCCATGTTGGAAGTTTAGAACAGGCTCCCAGGCAAAATCATTTCATTTTCTTTGCTATGATTTCCAGACTTTATTCATTTAGGAGCATCTTTAGTTTCTTTGACTGTATATACACATATGTATATATCGTTAACAGTAAGGATGAGAACTTTAAAAATCAGTGGAAACTGAAGAGTCATAGAAAGAAAATGAACAGAAAGAAGAAGAAATTCAATCTAAATATGTTCTTTAGTGTGTGTGTCCTTCAGTCTTTATCCTGCATAGAAACCTAGGTACCCAACAAAAGATATGAAGAAGAACTTGTCGTTGACTGCCTGTTCATATTTTTTTTTCTTACCCCAAAGCCTGATGTTCCTGGTACACTGTTTCTGAGTCAGTGCTTTACTGCTCTGGTATTTACTGAGCATTCAGTCATCCACTTGTGAAATATGTACTGAGTACCTAAAGCACTCCATGCCAGGTGAAGGTCTAGTAGTGAATGAAACAGCTGAAGTCTGGGGCTGGATAGACAGCTCAGTGATTAAGAGTACTAGCTTCTCTTCTAGAGGACGTGGATTCTACTCCCAGCACCCACATTGTGGCTAACAATTCTTTGTAATTCCAGTTCCAAGGGATCTGATGCCTCTTTCTGGCCTCTGTGGGCACTGTACTCGTGTGGTGTAGGGGCCATATGTGGAGGCAAAACACTCATAAACACAAAATAAAATGAATATAAAGATAATAATAAAAAACAGCTGGATTCTTTCTGTCAAGGACCTTGTATATTCTGCGAGAATGTAGTACCTTCCCACAGGTACACCCATACATGGAACATGAGTTCTCTGTGCTATGAGGAACCATGAAGCCTGACAGTGAGGCTCAGAAATGGCACCGTTAACATGAGTTGTTTTACACTGGGTTTCCAGCAAAGACTTTATTGGTAAGGTGGACATTAAGGTGAAGCAAGAAACAGTAAAGGAGTGAGCCACACATCTATATGTGTGAAGTATATTCTAGTTAAAGGAAATGGCAAGCATAAAGTTCAAGCCATTTAGAAACTTACTGTTACAAAGACTAATAAAGGACTGGGTATATCTGGAGTCCAGTGAAAGGAAGGAAGAATGGAAGAAGAATCAGAGAGGGCAAAATAGAAAGAGGCTTGAAAGCCACTCTGAATATCCCCTCTTTAACTGAGTGAGAGGGAATCCGCTGGAGAGTTTTGAGTAGAGGAATGAGACTCTCACATATTTTAAACAGCTTCACAAACAGCTGTAATGTGAAGACTAGATTGTAGTGTTGGGGAGTCTGGTAGTAATTGTGCAGTTTAACAAATGGTGGCTTTGTATACTTTGGCCTAACTGTAGGTGAGACCATGTGACTAATATTGTCCAATGCACTGTGAAGGATAAGAACAGATTGAGGAATGCAGTTCCTTTACTATGCAACTCTCATTGAATGTCAATGCAGAAATTAACAATAATCCAGACAGTGCCTGCTTTATTGTCCATAATGAAGACAGAGAGAGCAGAGCCCCTGGCCACCCTGATATACACATAAAATGTGAATGAGAAATAAGCCACACTGTTTTAATCTCTGAGTTTTTAAGGTGGTACTTCAAAATAGGAAGAGGCTATTCTAAAATATATGTATACACCCCCCCCCAACACACATATATCATCTCAATGGCTGGATGCAAACAGAAGGTCTACAGTTAGAGTCTAGCAAGATGCTAAGCAGTTTTACAATGGAAAATTATAGGGCAAAAATCTTTGGTAACACAGAAAACAGATCAAGTATCTGATGTGTTGTGGGTATTTGTACACTGCGTGAAGATATATTGCTGTGATTGGTTTAATAAAGATTTGAATGGCCAATAGCTAGGCGGGAGTTCCAGGCAGATAGAGAAGAAGTAGAAGATGAATCAAGGAGTGCAAGAGATGCCACCAAACATGGAAAGGAAACAGGAGGTATAAGATGGAAGAGAGGTAATGCTACATGATAGAACATAGATTAATATAATTGGGTTAATTTAAGTTATAAGAGCTAGTTAGGAACAATCCTAAGTTATAGGCCAAGCTTTCATATTTAATAAAATGTCTCTGTGTCATTATTTGGGAGCTGGCTGGCAGACCAGAAAAAGACTTGTTACAGTACTAGAGGAAGACATTGGAAAACTCAGTGTTAACAGTGTGTGGAATAGATGGTGACCACATTTCCTGAATCATTACACAGGGATGACCTCAGAAAAGAACATCTTGGTTTGTAAACAAGAATGCAAATAGTTAGAAAATACTCACGAATTTGGGATGATATAGAATTGAACTGTAGTCTCTACCAACAACAAATAGTAAACTACAAGACAAACTTGCGGTGCAAAAGTCAATGAAAATCTTTCATTCAGATCAAGAGTATAGCTATTTCATTCACCATTTGAGCCTCCATTTGGACTAACAACTTAGGTTAAATAAACTTAATAATAAATAAACTTAATAATAATAAACTTAATAATAAATAAACTTAAATAACTTAAATAAAAAGACTGAGAGTGCCAACTTACCTGGACACAGGTATGAAGCTGAGGAAGGCTTAAAGATTGTCAAATAAACTATGATTTTAGGCTAAAATGTCTAAGCCCACAGATGATTCAGAACAAACATGAGCCTCAGACCTCCTGTAAATAAGAAACTGGTGGTTGGACTTGCTTCGTTACTGACCACCGTGATGTCTGTGGCAAATGTAGAGAAGGAGGAAATTGGAACATGTAGTACCTTCTGCAGGGTAGCCACAAACATACTAGACAAATATGCTTTTGGGTTTCAGTTCAAAGAGCCTACAAAAGTGTCTAAGGAGCATTCACTCCTAACATTATCAGTACATTGCCTCTTCTTCTCTTTCCTTGCCCTCCCTCTTTAGAGAATAATTCATTTTCACTGATAAAAATTATATATAATTGTAATATGCGAGATTCTGTTTTATAACCTTTATGTGTTTTAGAATGTCTAAATCTGACTAATTAACACCCACAGCATTTTGTATACTCATAATGTTTCTGTTCTGCATGTCCATCATAACTTAAATTCTTTCTTGGCAATTTTAAAAAATACAGTACATTGTTGTTAACCATATTCAGCAAGCTGTATAATCATTCCTCATCCCTTTTTTTTGTTATCATCGTTGTTGTTCTCAGTTGGGCCAGTATTTGGTCGTGAAGTGCAATGTGCTTTAATGGAAATGATGCCCTGCAGTGTTTGCTACCAGCCCCTTCATTTTGAGGTAGGTGCAGAGAATGACTGAGGACTCAGCCATTAAGTCATTATTAATATGTGGTGCCACATGCCAGTAGGATTTGCTGAAGGAGGCAGAGGCAGGAGGATCATGAGTTCGAGGCCAGCCTGGGCTACATATTTTTGGCCATGTGGTGGTGGAACAGGCCAGTCAGTGGTGATGCATGTCTTTGATCCCATCACTCAGGAGGCAGAGGCAGGCATATCTCTGTGAGTTCGAGGCCAGCCTGGTCTACAGAGCGAGATCCAGGACAGCCAAGGCTGTTATACAGAGAAACCTTATCTTGAACTCCCCCTACAAAAAAATAGTTTATGGAAGAATCCATCTTTTTCTGACCAAGTTTTCCCCCAAACATTAGCCACACATAAGTCAAATTACATAAAAAGCTTGCAGAAATAAAAATGACCAATAAATAATAGAGTTCTCCCTATACCCAAAAAACACTGTTGTAGGAGCTCACACACTTCTCTGTCCCTCTAACTTCTGAACAAATTTTTTTGACAATTTTACCTGTTTGACCCTACTTATTTGTTGTGACTAAGTGTTGTTGTCTTCTCATTGATCCTTTGATCTTGTTTTTTTTTTTTTTTTTTTTTTTTTTTAAAGAGTGTTAATTTGGACTGCAGAGCTGCACAGGTATTGAAAGATTTTTAACAACTGCCTAATCTCTAACTTTTGATAAACTACTTGGAAGAAATAAAATAAATGAGCCAAATGAACATTGTTTCTTTTGGATTAAATTTCAAAGTTTTTCTTATCAAGCAAAATATATTACTAACAAGCTACCAAATCCCATTTGTCTTTACCATATTTTCACTTCTGCTTTGGGTAACATCTGCTTGCTCATTTTATTATGAACTCAAATATCAACTAAATAGTAATCAGATATCAAGGTGGTTCCCTACACTCTTGTCAATTCCATATTATTAGCAATTATCGTATTTCTCCAAACGTATTTGCTCTGAGTTAGGAGAACAATGATTGTTCTTTCCTGCTAGGTTGCTGTTGCCATTCGCCTCTGTGATTTGATTCTGTGTGTATAACACTGTCATAGCGACAGCCCCAATTGAATCACTGAAACTCCCCAGATTCCTTATTTTACCTAAGTCCTTCAAAGCATAGCCTTTCTTGTTCATACATATTTCATCACCAACATTTTATTTACTTTGCTTCCCAGAGACTCCTCATTTCAGCCAACATTTATTGAGCACTTACTATGCACGAGGGATGTGTGCAGCAAACTGGAGGCATTCAAAGATGAGACAGATATGATCAAGAAGCAGAAGAAGCTTCAGACAGGGAAGGCAAAGGTGCCTGTGTGACAGCACAGAGATTTCTGTAATATGCTTTGATATGGATGCAGAGAGAGTAGAAAGAGCCGAATGTATCTGGAGCATTGTTGGCATGCTGACATTTGAGACATTCTAAATCTGCAGTCTGTGAAGCAAAGACACAATTCAGAATTGAGATCTCCCCATTTACATGCTTATTTACATACAGGCAGCCCTGGGTTTTATGTCTCCAGAGTCGTAAACCATAAATGGAAATTCCTTAGAAAAACAATTGCTTCCGTACCAAATATGTACAGACTTCTTTTTCTTCTCCTTATTCTCTGAACAATACAGTGTAGCAATTACCTATATGGCTTTACATTTTATTAAGAACTATAAATTATCTGAGGGTAACTTAAAGACACAGAGCTTAACAATTTTGGCTTCCCAACAGTGTATGGCTGGCATCATTATTCTTATAGGTAAAATGATTGCAAAGTTTAATTGGTTTTTGTAATATGTAGCCTATGGTCAATCCATGATTTTTTGAACACAATGTCTTCACAGAATGCCCAATAGCCCTATCATAGATGCCACACTGAGTAAGTGAACTGTCGTAAGAGCCGCAGGTGAGGACATTTTCCTTCCGTCTGTCCACTGAGCTCAATGCTGTTGTGCTGCACAGTGCTGAGGAGTCTCACTCCCGGGTCCAGAGAGAACACGGCTTCTTGGGCCCAGATGTTTCCTGACCCATCTACACTGCAGAGTATGCCTGATACATTATAAATCATTTAACAGTACATATTTCAAGTCTCCAGAGCATGTTGATAAGAATTAAGATGTATTCCCATAACCTTTGTAACCTTCACATCATAAACATTTAAAATGGTTGCCTACATTTTTCATAAAGGTGTGTTATGACTGAGTGTGTGTGCATTTTAGTTAGAAGGGACAACCTCTCAACACAAGGCAAAGAGTATGCATAACTCATTTTGTGTGATGATAAATTTAGTCACAGTGTTCCCTACTATGTATTTAAATAAATTCTGAAGCTGCCTGAAATGGAGGTGAAAGATGGCTTTTCCCTCCTGCTTGCTTTGTGTGAGTTTGATTTCCCTTCAGAATGAGGAAATCTATGTGTTCTGAAGAGGTGCCTGATTCATTGTCTTCTTTGACAGTTCATGTGGTGCCTATAATCTTCAAACCGTATAAGTTTTGGGAGGGGCAAGATGTGTGCCTGCTCCTAGCTGGGAAGGCCCTACCACACACCAAAGCTATAGTAACTCTACACCATGAGATTCAGTTTGGCAGTCAGACTTCAGATAAAAATTCCTGAATCCTTGATGTTTGTTCTACTCTGGTGTTGTAGGTTCACAAATTCAGTTTGTAAAAATCTCATAACTGTCCTGCAGAATCAGAATAAAGGTGAGTAGTCCAAAGCTTTGAATGTGGCCATCGCTTCATTATATGGTAAAAAAAAAATCACAACTTCTCTCTCCACTTGATTATATGGTATAAATCATGATTTCTCTACAGAGAGCAGAATGGTCAGCCTAATAGTAAAAGAAGTCAGATCCATGATAATAAAATTTAGATAATCCAGTTTCTATCATAACTCCATGATGTATTGGGTGCCAGAAAATGATCAATAGTATAAAAATTTCTTAATTGAAATCAAGAAAAGTACACATTATGAGTATTTATTTATTTATTTATTTATTTATTTTTTTGTTTTTTCGAGACAGGGTTTCTCTGTGTAGCTTTGCACCTTTCCTGGAGCTCACTTGGTAGCCCAGGCTGGCCTCGAACTCACAGAGATCCGCCTGCCTCTGCCTCCCGAGTGCTGGGATTAAAGGCGTGCGCCACCAACGCCCGGCTGAGTATTTATTTTTTATATCCTTGCTCATAGAACTAAAATGTTTTACCTCTTGTGAATGGGCTGTGGGATATCATGTAATAAGGAGAGCAGACTGGAAGAAATCAAGATAAGAATTGTGTTGTCAGATCTTTGTAAATATTCCTTCCTTTAAGTCAGACTTGGTGTCTATGGAATGTGACAAGAAGAGTTATTGTGGATAATCTGTGTTGCTGAGAAAATTAGACTTTTTCTTTTCTTTTATTTTTTTTCCTTTTTAATTATGTGTATGTGTGTGTGTGTTAATCCCAATGTGGGCCCTGTGTAGGAGAAGTACATGCTCTGAGTCCCTGAATCATCTCTCCAGAAAGATATGTCCTCTTCAATGCCCCTCTGACTTTGAATTCCTTCCTGTTGGTTCTTGCTTGCTTTAGATTTGGACACCAGTATTGTTGCCTTACCCTGGGCACAGCATGCTGTCCAAAGAATGCAATTCCCAGCACTTGCATGTAAGTACAGACAGGTGACTAGTTCTTGTCACAGGAATGAGAGCAGAGGGACTTGTGCTGCTGTGGGGCCAAATGATATTGACAATTCTGAAGCTTCCTTTTGTAAGCTGGGAGGAGAGTTTTTTGGATTAGACTTGACACCTTCAAGTAGAGATATCTTGGTTGATATTTGAAGGAAAAGAAACAAATTTCTACTCTATTATCCACTCAATTTGTTGCTACTTGTTCCAGCAATACTGTGTACCAAAAGTAATCACATGCATCCTCCTAAGAGGAAGAGATTTGGTGGCAGGAATGAGCATCATGAGAGCGAACAGGGAGAAACACAACTAGAGAGACATTTTGTCTCACAGGCTTTGCACAAGAGGAAGGGCCAAAGGCTGAGAATTATGAGGGACAGTTCTAGACACTGGGAAATGCAAGGCAATAAATTGTCTCTGAAGCCTCCAAAAGAGCATGATCTTGCTTGATTTTAGCTCTATAAAATTCATTTTGGGATTCTAGCCTTAGGACATATAAGAGACTGTCTGTGTTTGCCTTAAGCCACTGGGTTTGTGGTAATTTGCTACAGTAGCCACAGGCAACTAATTAATTTCCCACAATTCCCATGTATTCTTTAGCTATTTCCAGTCAGCTTTGCTCCCATACTGGGCATCAAACTGTCAAGGATCTGCCTCCAGTCTCTATGGCATCACTTTATCTGTAATTCCATGAAATAATAGCCATATAGCACAGAGCCACGTGTGTTCTGTGTTTTGATGAAATAATGCTATCTTAGAAATTCATCTCTGTGAGCCAGCAGCTGTTTTTTGCATGGCTGAGCAGATTTCTGTTTGTATAGCCTGGGCTGTGCCTAGTGCTCTGCCTATTGGGCTTTTAGATTGATCCCAGTTTTATACTATCATGACTAAAGGATTCTGAACTCCCATGCAAATATCCTTTCATGGGCACTTTAAAAATAAATTCTCTTGGGTAGATACCTAGGAGTACAAGCTCCCAATTTTGTAGTAAGTAAATGTTAAACTGTTTTGTTTGTTTATTTTTCAAAATAAGGTCTTGCTGTATAGCATAGGCTAGCCCTCCAAAGGGCTATCCTGCTTCAGTTTCCAGAGTAACTGGGATTGTGCCTGTACCTCCACATTCTGTTTAACCTTTTAGCAAACTGACAAATTGTTTCCTAATGTGGTTGAGTAATTTAACCTAGGAACAATATATAGATTTTCTAATTAGTTTAGAGAGAGAAGAAAACAGAGGGAAAGTGGGGTGGGGGCAAAGGAGGGAGCAGGGAAAGTATTGAAATTAACTAAAATAAGACAATAATGTTAAGAATTAAGGGTTTTCTGAATTAGGAATGATCGCTGCAGGCCAGAGAAGCGGATTCCTGAAAAGTTTGTGGAAAATGGGAAGCCAGGTGCAGGAGCCTATTGACGCCTGTCAGCCATAACCTTTGAATTCAGCCTTTAGTTAAGCCAGAGGGTGGCTGAGTTCACTTCCTCCCTCTGTGCTGGGAATGGAGAATGAGTGGGAGTGGGTGGGGTGGGGGGTGTTATCTAGTTGTCCAGTTACAAAGTTGGGCCCCCAGTACTATGGCTACACAGGGAAGGAACTGGTGGTTTCTAAAGCTCATGTGACACTTATAGGACCCATGTCATTCCATTAGAACATCAGACCTAATACTGAAATGTAAGGACTTACTTCCAGAGGCTATCACTGCAGTGTTGCCTTACTTAACAACAAACATGTTACAAAGAAATGCTCCCCTGAGGGAAGGGTTGGAGAATTTGTTGCTTCTGCTCTGTGGAGTATATCATACACATTGAAAGGTATGGGACAGAAACAGGCCAGTGGTTTTGAAGGGCTATTATAATATATGAATTGGACTAGTTTTTTTTTTTTTATAATTTGACACAAACCTAGACATATGTGAGTTGAAGGAACTCTAATTGAGAAGTGCCTTCATAATATTGGCTTGTGGGAGCATTTTATTAATTAGTGATTGATGTGCGAGTGCTACCCCTGGGCATGTGGTTTTGGGGTGCTAAATAAGCCAGTAAACAATATTCCTCTGTGGCTTTTACTTTAGTTCCTATCTCCAGGTTCCTGCCTTGAGTTCCAGCCTTGACTTCCTTTGAAGATGGGCTGTGACCTGGGAGTTATAAGAAGAAATAAACTATTTACTCCATAAATTGTTTTGTCATAGTGTTTCATTACAGCAATAGAAACCCTAACTAAGCAGAACTAGTAAAAGAATTAAAATAAAGAAAGGTATGCCTAAAATTGTCTCCATTTTGTTGAAAAAATGTATGATATTGTATGTATGCTTTAAAATACTTTTTGTAAAGAGAAGAATAGAAGAAAATGATATTTTCCAAGAATCCAGGTTTCTACTGGAGACTTCTTTCTGCATGTCTAGATAATTCTTCTCATCTGTTGAGGATAATCAACTATGCAGCTCTGGCCCCCAGTCTTCATCTCTTGCCTTGACTCTTCCTCTTTCTTTA
>CABHPP010140807.1:14270-44227 GCA_902168425.1 Peromyscus attwateri | reverse complement strand
CCACAAACCTTTTGATCTACAATGATGTCCTGCCTGCAAGGTACTGTAGAGCAACACTGGTACAAAGTCTGTGAGAGTAACCAATCAATATCTGATCTGAATAAAGGCCCACTGCACACGCTGCATAATGTGGATCCTGACACTGCTTAGGTAACCAAGAAGCTGAGACACAGGGATCTACAGTAAAACCAAATACTACTGTTTTTTTTTAAGGGAATATATAAATAAAATGACTCTTAATGACATTCTGCTTTCAGAGAGGCTTTCTCTTGTAGGAGATGGGAACAAAGACTGAGACTCCACAGCCAGAAAAGAGAGAGAGAGACCTTGGAACACTGAGCCCTAAATGGGATATACAAAATCTCTTCTCTCAAGGCCCGGAGAACCCTGTGGAAGAGGATGAAGAAAGAGTATAGGAGTCAGAGAGGATGGAGCACACCAAGAAAACAAGACCTGTACATCAACAGGACTAGTGTGCATATGAACCCACAGAGACTAAGGCAGCATGTTCAAGGCCTGCATATGCTTGCAGCAGATAAGAGTCCCAGAGCTAAAAGGAGAAGTGGACATGTGCCCTTACTTAACCCAGAAATTATCTGCAAATGGTAACTACTTCCAAGTGAAAATTTAGTTTCCTCCAAGGGAGTCTCACTGAGTAAAACAAACTACTCTTAAGGGTAGGCTGTATTTCAAATGGTAGATGGCCAATAGGAAAGAAACTCAGTGGCATCTTTAGAGGTTCCTTCTCTCATATTTTCATGTCTGGACTCTTGCTTTTTTATCTCATTATTTTTATTTTATTTTATTTATATTTTTCTTCTCTCTTTTTTCCTACAGGTTCTTTGTTTTATATATATATATATATATATATATATGTATATATATGTAATAACTTTAATGGGATTTCTGAGTGTAAGAATGAGTGAGTCTCTGTTTCTTGTGCCTTTTCTTGAACTCTTTTGCTTCTGATTTTTGTCCTATGACAATGTATTAGTTTTCGCTTTATCTTATTTTATTTTATTTTATTATTATTCCATAGAAGCCTGTTTTGTTTCTAATGAGAGACAGAAAGGGGTGGATTTGGATAGAAGGAGAGGTAGGGAGGAGTAGAAGGAGGGGAAACTGTAATCCAGATATAATATGTGAGAAAAAGTTCTTTTTAATAAAAGAAAAAAACTTACAGAAAAATCTTCTAACTACATCATTTTATTTTGGATTATGATCCCATGTGCAGGAACGAGCACCTGTAGCACACCATGTATACTTAGGCAAAGGAGATGGATTCTGGGTTTGTGGCACGTCCAATACAACAGGACCAAACTCTATACAGGCAAATGAAAAGCAAATAATCCATTGCAGCAATTACTGTAAGTACAAAGTAAAGAATATTATTTTTCCTGTAGCATTAGTCTTTACAGATCCCTTTGTTTCACAATTCTTTTATTCATTTAGATTGTACTTCAGTAAGACACACCAGAGAACGAGGGTTTTCATTTCCTTTCTAAGCAACAGGGTGGCTCACGGTAGTCTTACTCTGAGTGAACAAAGGTTTCTTGATAAATGATGAATGGATCATCCTTTACCCACAAGATGGTCGTATATTCAGAACAACCATCTCAATTATTTTTCTTGTTTTGTTGCCTTTTCTAGTTTGGCAATTTTTAGTCTTAAAAGTAATGCAGTTTACACAGGTCATTTTAACAGTCCCTCCACTTTTGAAATATTAAATGCTTGCTGGTGAGTGGAAACTAGCAGTCATGTTTAGGATTGATACAATTTTAATTCTCCGGCTTGCCTCAGTGAGCCCACCATTGTTGTGCTCCCTCAAAGACAAGTCGCTTGAGAACACCATCGACAATCTGAACACTTTAGCTTTCTTAATGTCTCAGAAGCCCTGTTCTTGGCCCCTTTTGCTTATTCTCCAGCTGTTGATTGATCCCCTTATTGGTCCCGGACAGTGCTACAAACAAACAAAGAAACCAAAACAAACAAATAAAAGGGGGAAGGTATACATGCCCCTGGCGTCTTGGGGCTTTAGCATAAAACCTAAAGTAAATAAAAGTAAGGTAAACATAAACACATATAAAAATGAAAAAAAGAAAAAAAAAACCACATTGCACTAATGACAATGGAATGTAAGCAACACAAAATCCAACACGACCTTCTAAATCATCAGAGGAAGTTCTAAACACAAACTTAACGATGTATTTCTGTAATTTAAGTTCCTTGAAAGCTTCTTAACGTAATCAGTGTGAGTTCATACGATTCAACCCACACTATGATTGCTTCTCTCTCTGTCCCAACATTGAAACAGACTGAACCAATGTAAAGTGGGAATGCATCTCTCAAATGCCCCCATACTGTAAAAACTTTCCTCTTCCCTGAGAAAAACTTAGACAGTGACATGTGGCCCTCTAAGTAAGACAGTAGTTGCTTGCCCTTGTGCTAAAGCAACACTGACTGTAGGCAAAACAATGTTTATTTTAATGTTTTAGCAAAAACTATGAGTATGATTTCCCCCCAGCCAATACTTTAGTATCAACTGCAACTATGCACACCCATTTTGCAGACCCCACATGGGCTTATTTATTCCATTAGACTGAAAAGCCCTCTGAGATCTGAAGCTCTATGATTCATTATGCCTCCAGGTTTCAAGGACTTAGCTTGTTGTCTGGATAGAACCCAAGAGGTCATTGTTGTTTGCAGACTGACTGACATAATGAATAAAAAAGAGTCAATTAATCTTGGAGCAGATTCAGAGTAGGGATAGGACCCACATGACCAAGAATCAGCTATAAGCACCAAAATTTTCCCGACACTTGTAGAAATAACAAAAATCTCACTATTTTTAAGGTATCAGGAAGAAAATTTATAACAGCACCTTTTCTCTCATCATTAACAGTTGAGTATTTACTTATTTTTGAATGACACTTCTACAAAAATGCTTTCCCATAACAGTGTGTAGTAGAGAATCAGCTTTTAACATCAGGTCCTGGGATTAAACTGACACTCACATCCCACTGTAGAAAATCAAGAGTCAGTTTGAGGGGAATAAAGTGACTGAGAATAGAAATGTTAAGACTGGGAAGATTGCTCAGTGGATAAAATGCTACTCAAGCATGAAGGCCAGAGTTCTGGTCCCCAGATCCCATATAAATCGGGAGTGGGAGTAGCAGCCAACCTGTAGTCCTAGAACTTGGGAGGAAGAGACAGTAGGTCCCTAGGGCAAGATGACTTGATATACTAGCCCATATCATGAAAGTCTGGGTTCATTTCAAAGACTTTGCCTCAATAAATAAGGTGGAGAATCATCTAGGAAGAGTTCCAATGTCAACCTGGCTCTCTCTCTGTCTCTGTCTCTGTCTCTGTCTCTGTCTCTCTCTCTCTCTCTCTCACACACACACACACACACTCACACTCACACTCACAGACATGTGCACTTGTACCCCTTTACGCACATGTGTGCCCTCACATGTGACACATAAATACACCCACCACACATAAATACTCAAAAATGTGTAGACACTAAAGGGGGAACTAAAGTATATTTTAAAAACACCATTTGATGAGTTTTGCTTTGAGTGGTTGATAGAACCATTTTCTTACCATCTAGAAGACCGTTGATATCTTAAGAGTATTTTAAGGTATATTAAAGGATATCTTAAAATACACATGAGGGAAAAGAGGCATTGGCTCTGCCAGCCTGGGGTGTGGCTGGGGGGTGGGTGGGCTGTGAAGGAAGCAAAGCAGGGTAAGGGTGATGCTGACTGGCAGAGTATATGTTCTAGTGTTTTGCCATTCCAGGCAAGACTGCAAACTACTGACACTCCACTATAAGACTCCTACTCCTGTAGTAATTAGGATGGAAATAGTGTGGAGGGAGGTGAGAAGGGCATGCAAAAAGGATACAGTGAAGAGCTGATCACTCACAGTGACCCGGTTTTCTCATGTCGCACATTTATTGGAAGTTCAATGCTGATCAAACCTTATTGTCTTTACACACAAACATGAATACATGGTTCAGTCTTAGATTGTGCGTATTCAACAAAATGAAAACAAAAATAAATCTGTAAACTGGTGTTTGTATCTTAACACAGAAAGCTGAAAAACTGTGCCCCCTGGCTCAGTGAACTTCCTACTCTGTCCCGATATAAACTAGTTGTAGCTAAACCATTTAAAACCCTCCCATTTCCTGAGTGACTATTTCTTGGGTGGTGGTGGTAGGTAATTAAGGACCTGGGTAGTCAGAGTAAACTTATTTTTGTAGTAAAGCCATAAAGATATTTACATTTTTTTTTACACTCAGAGAAAGAAAGGCAATATTTTACATTGTTCATCTGATCATAACACTCTCATGATTTACCCAAAATGAAACCAGTTGGGAAGCAAGGTGGACTCTTCATATCTCCTGGGAAACTTTTTTGTTCGATTTGGTAACATAAACTGGCCATTCAGAGGATACTCTAATTTTAACTTTTAGGTTAAAGATATGGGTCTCCTAATTTTCCAGTGCCCTCCTTCGCTTTTCAGGACACACACAAAGAATAGACAGGTTGCCTATCACTTGGGACCTATTGTATAGTGCTGTCCTCCAAGTATCATAGTCACTGTCTTCACCAGAGCAGCAGTAAGTTGACAAGAGACTCCCAAGACCATGCTTGTTGAGTATTGCTCCCTCCCTCATGGAAGGGGGAAGAACATTAAACCCTTAATGAGATTCAATCCGTTTGTTTGTATTTCTGTCCTTATTGCTCATGGCCTGGTGGTCTAGGGAGATGCTGGAGAATAGACAGTGGAAATGTCAAAAGGTGCCTGAGGAGGGAACTGTGCATCTGTGGGGAAATTCTCATCCGGCTGGCATAAGACATTCTTATGGTGTGCCCCATTTAGGGGTCACTATGCTCCTGTAAGTAACATTCACCAATCCCTAAAAAATAAGCGCAACTAAATTTGTTTGTTTCCCAAGTTGGGCTTTGGTGGTATCATACTTTATTTTGCCTTTGATAAATTTTGAGGAAGGAATAGATCTTTGTTTATGTCATCCCAGGGAAAGAGTTCTTACAACAGATTTCACAGTGGCTTATAACCTCACTCTGCAGAAGACAAGCTGTTCTCAGTTGTCTTGGGACCTAATGATGGCCGCAATGGTTCATCGCTGATTCAGCACTGCCATTGCCTTTGGGTGCACTCATCTTCTGAAGATTTGCCTACAGTCCATGTCTTTCTTCCAGTTCTTTAGAATGTGTTTATGTCGTTTTCCTTATTATTTAAAACCTTGGTTCTTGAAGAGCCTACAGACTTGGTACCATCTGTCAGAGATATCTTCTTACTAAAAATTCTCACCACAAAGTCTCTTAGTAAATTGCTTGCCACTTGCCTGGGTGTCTGGCAATGCAAGGTCTAAGGTCTTTAATCACATTTTCTGTCTTTCATATACAAACATTTGGGTGTAATCATTCCAACATAAAATATGAGAAATATATCTGGCTTTGCCTCTGTCTGAATCTTTATTCTAATATAGGTTGGTACAAGAAAACCTATAAAGCCACTCCTTCCCAGAACAAGATTCCAGAACTAGCAGCATAGGCTCCAGGTCTACTACCTCTGGCTTCTGGCTTACCTGGAACACACATTGTCTCTGCCAGAGGAACAGTCTGGTTGTAAGGTTACCCCCCTCCTTGTTTCCACCTTCCCAAAGGCAGGGGAATTCGTCTAATTGGCAGAATCTAATTTAAATCCAGAAATTTGGCTACAATAAGGTATGGAAATAATACACTTTAAGTTTTTAACTTTTGAATTATGTGAAGACAAGACACAGGAGAATGAGACCCAGCATTAATTTAAAATAAGCCCCCGATTTCTCTAATGCCCATAACCTTACACAGATTTATGCCTAGCTCAGAAGTCTGCTTACTCTGGGGAATTTTCTGAGCATCCTAATGGGAACTTGTCTCATATCACCAGTACCTCCATAAAGAAATTTTCATTTTTATAGGAATAAAGATTATTAATAAATATTATTACTTTCCTAGGAGACTAGGCTGAAATGCCAAGAAGTCTTTTTTACTAAGGTAACTGCATGTCTGCACTTGGAAGAATGAATGATCTAGGCAAATTTCATGGATTCTTTCAGTTCCCTCTAGTACCCCTTCATCTATTTAGGGAGTGGTTTATCTCTTTACTTAAAGGCCCAAAAGAAAAGTTTGGGCTTGAGCTTCTGCCTAGTGAGGGCCGAGAAAAGGCCTTTATCGTATTAGGTGCAAAGAGGCCTAATATGCAGAAGTCCAGGGAAAGAGGAGCCTTCTGCCATTTCAGCGTCATGACTTAAAATGCCTTTCTGTTTCCTGGATGGAATGGCAGGGGTGTATTTTCCAAAAGCTAACTGTGGGAGGAAGGCCTGTTCTCTCTTCTACGAATAATTCTTGTCTGCAAGCAGGGCCTGTTTCAATTCAGGGATTTTTCATTTCCATGCATTGCGCTAATAAGTCTCATTATAAGACTTAAGGTAGAGGTCCAGGGTACAGGCTTTGAAACAAGTCTGGATGTATTTGAGTCCTAGTTGCCCAGTGGTTTAGGAACGTGATCTGTATTAATATCTTAACCTTTCTCCACTACCTATGCCCCACATGTATGACAAAGTGAGTGATGGCATCTATTACATAAACTTGTGTGGTGACTGAATTAGCCAGAATATAGGATGCTCTTAAAAGAGCGGCAAGGTTTGTCACACTTAGCATGTTAATATAATTATCTTTACTTCTTCTACTAATGATTTCTGAAGTATTTTCTAGATCTTAAATGTTGCACTGTCATAAAGGTGTTTTGGATATCGCTCTGTATAAATAAAATGCTGATTGGCCAGTAGCCAGGCAGGAAGTATAGGCGGGACAAGCAGAGAAGAGAATTCTGGGAAGTGGAAGGCTGAGTTAGGGAGACGCTGCCAGCCGCCCGCCATGAGTACCAACATGTAAGGTACTGGTAAGCCATGAGCCATGTGGCAAGGTATAGATTTATAGAAGTGGGTTAATTTAAGATAGAAGAACTAGATAACAAGAAGCCTGCCATGGCCATACAGTTTGTAAGCAATATAAGTCTCTGTGTATTTACTTGGTTGGGCCTGAGCAGCTGCAGAACTGGCGGGTGAGAGAGATTTGTCCTGACCGTGGGCCAGGCAGGACTGGAGAAAATTTCAGCAACATAAAGGTTTAAGGAAGAGAGTAATGTGACCCAAGGAAAGGAAGTATCCTCATTTTTTGGTTGTGAGCCTAGCCTTTAACAGCTGAGCTATCCCTCCAGCCCGGAAGTATCCTCATTTACAGCAGACCCTCATGCCAAACATTTTTCTATGTCCTACATGAATAGTCTTATAGAATGCACAACCAGTACACACATTCCTCACAGTTTCTTATGATAAGATCTGCTCAGATGATTGATTGGCCAGATCTTTTGGAGACCAATTTCAATACCTTTTCCACTGCTGTGAACTGCCTCTTTCAATGATGGGACATCAGTGGAATTATAAAGCAGTTGCACATGCATTATTTTATCCAATTCTTAACAATAGTTTATTATATTGCCTCTTAGTCTCATTCAGATAATGGCAAGCAACACAGAGCCTGATGGCAGTTGTTTAATCAACTCACAATATATTCTGTGTATGTAATGCTGATTCCACACTTACTTTAGAAAGCTTTGTTGCTGGCATCACATCAGAGACTCAGTGATGCTGTCAAGAACCCAAGCTCCTTCCACCTTTTTCACTTACCCATCAATTCATGCTAACTTCTCATTCTTCAGCTTCTTACCACTGTCACAGACAACACCAGAAACAGGAAGTTGTGGTGAGCACAAAGGACTGAAACCAGCAAAATCCTTTGTTTTCTCAAGAAAAATATCCTTCCCCAAATCTTACTTAGAGTGTGCCAAACTCATGGCCACATCAAACCACAATGGATATTGTGAAGGCTAAATGGTTAGCGTTTTTATACCCTCTGTACTTGGAAACAGTGTAAGACAAAAAAGGGAAGGAATAGAATTGAAAGACAATAATGTGTACTTTAATACGTGACCTAAGAGGGTTAGAATTACAGAGAAACTATGAATTGTCCAATCTGACCAAGGGAATACACAAGGTTGATCAAAGCTTTTGACACTATCTTTTAAATTTTCATTGTTCCATAGAGGACACACAATTAAGCATTGTTTATAAGGTTTTCAGGCATATCACAAGAAGCTTTGGGTATTACTTGTTTTATAACTTGAATCATGAGTGTTGTGTTAAAAAAGCCATGAGTGCTGTTGTAGAGAGCACATCTGTAATAATGAACAGTGGAAATAAAACAAAATCAACACAGTGAAAAAGAGAAATGAAATATGCTCACTATAAGGTTACAAAATTACAGAGATTTATTCTAAATTTCCTATGTGTGTTAAAGAAAGGGGAGAAGGGGGTTTAAATAATTCTTCTGATAGCCTAGAGCTAAGATGCAAACATTACAAATTTGGACAACTTCTTTATTCTTTGTCATTTTATTAGCACATAAGTTGTCCATATTTAATGGGCTTCCCTTTGGTATTTCCACACATACATGTATCATGCATTAGCACAATTTGAGTTCCAAAAATAATTCTTCATGAATGAGTATATGAAAATGACATTGCTGACCATAATGAATAACAATTTCCACAACATAGATTCATTTGAAAACACACTCCAAATTATAAGAGAGAAGGTGCTACCCAGAGAAGCAATGCTAGCACATTTTGGTGCTTTGGGATGTTCTGTATGCTGTGAATGTGTTGTTCTGGTTGATTGATAAATAAAACGCTGATTGGCCAGTAGCCAGGTAGGAAATATAGGCGGAATAAACAGACAAGGAGAATGCTGGGAAGTGGAAGGCTGAGTCAGGAGACACTAGCCCACCATCCAGGGAGCAGCATGTAACAGCACACAGGTAAAGCCATGGAATATGTGGCAACATATAGATTAACAGAAATGGGCTGAGTTTAAATGTAAGAGCTAGTCAGTGGTAGGCCTGAGCTAATGGCCATGCACTTATAATTTATGTAAGCTACTGAGTGAATTTTATAAGTGGCTGTGGGGTCCAAGGGGCTGGGCAGGACTGGAGAAAACTTCAGCTACATTTTGGTGTTATCTTTATATGATCTAAACTAGCATGAAAAAATGTCTGGATAGTGGGTTTTCTAGAGCATCTTTATGTGGACATCTTGGCAAATTTTTTTTTTATTTTGTGTTGACATTTTAACAATAATTACAGAGGTAATACAGATCTAATGGGAACATACCCTCATCTTCATACAGGAACCCACAAATATGCACCACACACAACCAAAATAAAAAGCAAAATAAACCACTTCTAATACTATCATCCAGAGATAAAAGTTTGCATACTATTCTGTGTATTTAGATAGTATTCTTTCATGTATAAAATTTGTATATTTATTTCCAAAAATGAAAGGCTATCATGTGTATTTTTTTGCCCAAATTTTGTTTAGGAATCCGTCGGGAGCACAATGCTTAATCATTGAATGGGTTCTCAATTTTTCATTTCAGTGTTCTGTTGCATTGTGAAGATTTTGGCAACATACACACACACGCACACACACACACACACACATATTCACAGTACTGCAGTCCATTTAATTTAAATAGTTAAGATTAAAATTGTCCCCTATTGTAAATGAAAGGCTCATTATTATACACACAAATATGTGATAGAATACTGTTTTAGTTAGAGTTTCAATTGGTATAAAGAGACTCCATGACCATAGCAACTCTTATAAAGGAAAAACATTAAATTGGGGTGGCTTACATTTTTGGAGGTTTAGTCCATTATCATCATGGTGTGATATGGTGGAATGCAGGAAGACATGATATTGGAGAAGGAGCTGAGATTTCTACATTTTGATCCACAGGCAACAGGAAGTGGTCTGAGACACTGGGCATGGCTTAGGCATATATGAGATCTCAAGGTCCACCCCGACAGTGACATACTTCATCCAACAGTGATAATTCCTTCTACAAAGCCATACCTCCTGATAGTGCCATTCCCTATGAGGGTGCCAATTATAATCAAACTACTACAAGTGCTAAAAGTAGAATTGTGAATATGAAGATGTTGGAACATACTGCTAATTTGATATTCCAAAACTTCATCCTCTTACTGTATCAGCCAGTACGTTGACAAAAGCTAGATAGCACATAATTTCAATGATTCCCTTGGTGAGTGCCACTGTGAAGCATCACCATGGAACATGAAATGTCCTTCCCCATTCAGTGGCCTCTAGCTTGGAAGTGAGATGGAAGTCAGTCCATGGGAATCAAACAAAGAGAGTTCTTGGTGAGATACAGTCATCTGGCATTCCCATGTAATTTTGATTCTTATGAAAACAATGATATTGAATATGTGCAAATTCTATTGAGCTATCACAGAATTGTGCAAATTCTTATAGGGATATGCTAGAAAGATAAGACATGTGTCTTAAGTGTAGGTGAAACCAAAGCAAAAGGAACCCCTTAGACATGTTGAGAGGGCTAGAGTAGTGTGAACTCTGATCTATTCTGCCACTTTTTGGTTGACTTTTCAGGGAATATTCAAGAAATGTTAACACACACTCAATTGTATAGCCTTGTTGTTGATGATGGCTGGATGCAGCTGGATAAAAGGGCAGTATGAGAAAGGCAAGGAACAGCTATTTATTCTTTTCTGGAACACAGAAGGAAGCTGAGCTTGCTTTTCATGAAGTAATAAAATTGGCAAAAATGGAATGAATTAAAAAAAACACTAAAACTACTTGATATGTACACTGAGGATTATTGTTATTAATCCAACTTATATTCTTGTCAGACAGTGTAATTGCTGTCAATCATTTCTCTATTTTCTTGAACATTAGTATTTCATATGTATGACATGAAATATGATGGTGTGTTAGAATTATTTGTTCAATGTAAATGACTATGAAACATCAAAATAACAAATTAAAGGACCTAACATCGAAGTTCACTGAACTTTAAACAGGAAGGTGCTATTCTGGGTGAATAGCCCACTTTAGGAAGTTGGTAGGAACAAAGACATGATTTAATGTCATCTCTCTTCTTTGGTGTCTATTCATTTGGCAGAGAATGGCAGAAGAGGATTCCTTTCTGAGAAAATTTGACTTTTAGCATCAAAGAATTAATAGCATTGAGTTCAGAGAAGGAGGAATTTAGGCATGGATGCTTTTTCTTCCAGTTAAATCAGCTGTCCCCTCTCACACACACAATATTGTCTTTACTTGTCATGTCACATGATTCTATGCTCAGACAACCCCTGAAATTCATAGCAGTTTTTCTGTGTCACATACTGCATGTCATGCCAGCTGTAACTTCGGTACTTTTTTTCCTCCAATATTTTAATGGGCAAACTTGAGTAATATATTTCCCAATTTCAAACCCTTCAGCACTGACAGTCCAAAACTCCTGAGGATATGAACTAATGCAAAAGGTTCCAGCTGAGATGAGCATCTTCAGCTCTGGTCTATCAGTGTCAAGTCCTCAAGCTCTTGAGAAATAATTTTACTTATTAAAACACATTTTCCCTCAAAAAATACTGTAGGAAAGACAAAGTTCTCAGTGACCTCTCAGAAAATTGTTGAATTAAGGAGAAAAGTCTACATAACTCTTCCATTTTTTTAAAGCTTGGTAAAGTATAATTAATGCCCCAAGAAACAGCTCTGCTTTCCTTTCACAGATTTGAATTATTGAACTGAGCCTCTACCCTGGGACTAGGTTGCCAACAACTCAGCATCTCCTTTTTTTTTTCTTTTTTTTTTTTCAAAAAACAAAGGTAGACAATACCAGCTGGATTGGTATTGGATTAAAAATGTGGCATATATTTGCAGATGTTTAGTGAATATCCCAGGATCTCTAAGAGTCTCCTTTCCTTTTGGGGTTTTCATGCCCTTGAGTAGAAACTGACCTAACAGTGTGGTACTGAGGACCCTCTCAAGTGTCTGAAAATGGACAAAGCAATGTATTAATTTGATTTCAAATGACTAGCCAGGGAACTGGTTAGAGGTCTCTGCAGAGTGAATGCTAATGTACAGGCAAGAACTACTTGCAAATTTATTAATTTTGGTTCCCTTGGTGACTTTATGTCATTTTTGCACAAATATTATATACTCAAGTGAAAATTCCGTGTGAAAATCTTTATTGCAATAAGAGCCCCTTTTAGACACATACGTCACACTGCTTATTTTTGTATGTGCTCTTTTATCTTAGTGGTTATCCCTCTTTTGAAACAGTAGTGATTATTCAAACACAATACAGAATGAAGCCTGAGGTCAGCTGAATACAGAAATCATTCTTTATCAAAAGACAGCAATCTTGGATTAAAGAAAACAGTCTAATTGAGAGTCCTAGTAAAACACAGTGTAGCAGAGACTTAAGAAGTCATATTAAAAATTATTGTCTTTATTTGGAAATGATAGTCTCTGACTGTTATGCCACTTGTGGTCCAATGGGAGAGAAGAGGCCAGTGCATGTAGAGGAATCAGAAGAGGCCTACCATGAAGACCTGATAAACCAGAGCGGATGATTTCCAGTTCTTCACGTCACTCTGTGAAGCTGAGGAATTCATTGGCAAACTTATCCAAGAGGCCATTTTATCACTGGTATCATTTCCCAACATTCCTCCACTTAATCTGACCTCCCAGCTAGGCCTGCAATACTTCAAAACTTTCACATTGACCTTTCAACATTTTGGGGAATGGAAGTAGGTAGTCAATACTAACCTTTCCTAATACAATTATCACAAATATCCAGTCAATTATAAGTAATTCAAAAGCAATGCAGTTTTCAACAGCAAAAGCCAAGCATAAATTTCAAAATGTTTGTTTATTTAGTAGGACATATTTAGGGCTGGAAAGATGGCCCAACTAGTCAAGCTGCTTGCCACCAAGCCTGATGACTAGAGTTCAATCCCTGTCCCACAAGGTTAAAGGAGAGAATCAACTGATTCAAGTTGTGACAATGTGTGTGTAGACAGACAGACAGACAGACAGACACACACACACACATGTACATACACACAATAAATAAGTATAGAAAAAACTATGTTCAAATAACTGAGTAGGAACTGAGGCTTAGTTAGTGCTAGTGTTTGAAGTGTAAGAATGATGATCTGAGTTTAGATCTCCAGCACTCTCATAAATAGCCAAGTGCAGCAAAGCATGCCCATAATCCCAGTGCTGCGAGGTAGAGACGCAGATAGACACAGATGGATCCCTGGTTCTCAGGCCAACCAGATTAGCCAAAGGAGTGAGCTCCAGGTTCACTAAGAGACTCTTATCTCAAAAATTGAAGAGGGAGGCTGCTTCTATAGCTTAGCACTCCCATTTACTTGGAAGACTAAGGCTCAGGGAATATCACCAAAACTAAAGGAGAACTGGGAAATGTTGTCCTGTGGATATGACACGGTTGATGTACACATCAACTCACAGAAGCTGTGTTTGCCTGCATATGATCTGTTCAAGATCAAGCCATTAAAATCCCATCATAGATGCGAGGGGGGGGGGGACCTCCAGAGGTCACATGGTTACCTGGGGAGCTACTGGCAGTTTACAGCTGCCGAGGGAGGGAGAGTCACATTTCTTCGGGAATGGGACTGCTGACTGATTGCCCATGTCCCAGTGGATGACATCATACTCAAGTGTATATGGTCTCCACTAATTTGATTCAGGAGTCTAATAACAACACACCAGAGGACATAAAGTCCAGGTGGAGCTGGTTGGTCCCAGTGGAATTTGGAAAGAGTAGTGGGAGCTAGAGCAGATCAAAATACATTGTATAAATGTATAAATTTTTCAAAGGTTAAATTAACGTTTTAAAAATAAGGTGGAGACTGAGAAAGATATCCAACATCAACTTCTGGCCTCCACATGAGTGTATGCATGTACACACACACACACACACACACACACACACACACACACCTACACACATGTGCACACACAAACACATATGTATACACACACAAACACATATGTATACACACACATACCCCCCCCACACACATATACACAGAAACTTAAATACAGATAATAGAGTATTCAGCATCACTGCCAGATGTTCTAAAGACATAAGAAAGCAGAGCATGTGGTCCCTGGAATCTCAGTATGCAGGAGGCCAAATCAGGCTAATCACAATTTGGAGATAACTAAGGTCTCTTAATGAATTTCAGGCTATAAGACCCAGTCTCAAAAACAAAAGCAAGAGCAAATAACATTATCAAATGATATAATTAACCAAATATGTGAGTTCAGAGGACAGACAACAAATATTCCAATGACTACAGAAAATAGGTCTTAAATATATTTCGTCTGTTTAGTTGTATTCTCTAAGTAATCCAAAGTACAGTTATCTAATCTTATACAGAGATAAATTAATTTTTAAAAAAGTCATGCAATGATAACTTTTTAAAGTTATACCTCATGAGCCTCACATGTTAGCTAGCCAACACAACCATACATGTCTTAGAAGCCAGGTTTGTTTAATGTTGCTACATAAGACTTATGTTCTTATGATGGCAGGGAATTCATGAAAACATGCTTGCTAAGTGTGGAAAAACAAATATGTGATGGAGAGATTTCTGAGTCCACCTAGTATCTTCCATGGGAGGTGATATGTGCATTAGAAGAAAATCATCTTCTGTGTGAAAGATCTTAGGAAGAAAACCACAGATCTATTACGTATAACCAGCACTCTGTTAGGTGTACAGCAAGATTTGCAAGATGTGTACATACAAAGATTTGTGAACACATATACACAAACACACACACACACACACACACACACACACACACACAACCCCTACACAACTTCTGTCCCCAAGAAGTATCCCATTATTATAATCTATAATTTAAATTAAATTATTGGAAATAATAAAAACCTAAAGATAAATGTTCTACTACTAAAGAATTAGAAAATTCAATCCACTAACTGCAAAAGAATACTTCTAAATATGTGACGTTCAGTAGATCATACACCTGCCCTAAAGATTATGTTATATAATAACAGAGCATAAAGCCTAATTGCTATGCTATAAGTCGGCACACCCTTAACTATATGAAAGGCATAGATCTGCATGTTGGGGGTACTGCCCCAAATTAAATCGATTCTGTTTGTATCTGTGTACTTAAACTTATTAAAGTCATCTTATATTTTAGTTATTTACTTTGTCATATCTATGTATTATTTGTGGTTCACATTTATTTAATATGTTTTTATAAATCAATTCACACTGAGTCACTTGTCCTATATGTGGTGCTGAGAAGTACACCCAGATACTGGAGGATACTGAGCACACACTGCATCACTGATGTGTGTTCCCAGGCAGAATCACTTCGAAACTAGCTCTAGTCAAAGAAATAGCCATTAAATAATAATTTTGACCATTAAAATAATCACAACTGTTAAAATAAGCGAGTTCATCCCTGGATCATCAAAGTCCAACACACAGTTCTTAATCCTCTCTTCTTCTTTACATTATGTTTTATTTAAAATATTTTTCATACATTTTGACCATATTCATTTCCTTCCCCCAACACTCCCCAGGTCCTTCCCATCTCCCTACTTACCCAACTTCAAGAACTCTATCTAAAAAATTAACAAAAATCAAAAATCAAACCAAACAAAATAGTAAGACAAAAGACACACACTAAAGCAAAACAAATCAAAAAGGCCACACAGAAAGTCTGTTTCTTGTTGGCTAACTGCCCCTGGGCATGGGGCCTGCCCTGGAGCCCACCACACACTTTCCTTTAATATACACTCTACAGGGAAACTTCTGGAATTACTCTGCTTCTAACCAAATGCATGTTCCATGTCTTTAGACAACCTCTTTGTACCTCAGTTTTGTCTATATTTACCTTCTAGGCTTGTTCTGAGTAATAAATCATCTGGTATACAAAACATATTTAGAAAAATATGCTTTTATAAATGCCAGATGATATCCACTCTCACTAGGTCAATTTGGGAATAATATAATTACTAATACCTGTGCTTGAAAATAGACATCATCTTGCCACAGCTGAGAAGGCAGTGGCAGCAGAGAACCCTGGTCTGAAAGACCCCAGCCCAGAAAGGAATACATAGCAACAGTACTCTAGAAATAGACTGGTAACAAAGACACCAAGCATAATACATCTTTGTTTGACTGTAAATAATGACACAAGAGTTGCTTGAAATAGCCAGGGGTGTGCAAGAGGTCACCAGATAGAAATCTTACTGTCTTCTTCCTAATTTCAATTTGGGAGGACAGTTCTCAGCTTCACATAATGAAATGTGAGAACTGATTTGACTTACAAGGCGTCCTCAAACCTAAAAGTGCCAGTGCTTCTGTTGATAGCACCTTTCTCTGCTTTTTTTCTCCACCCAGAGAGGGAGCTGATGTAAACACAGTCCTGCCTAAGTTCCAGTGGCAAACAAGGTGGTGTGTGGAAACATCACTGACTCACTGAGTCACTAGGACCCCAAAGAACAATTTTCTGAGTTTGACTATCAGGGTCTAGATACAATCCTATGTACTATCAAAAACTCATTTCTGTTTGAAAGCAAATGCACAGGCTACAAACATGACCACATGTATGTGGAAATTTTCTGAAGAAGAGGCCAACATAATTTGTGGGGATCCTGTTTCTCAGGGTGCCGTTATTATTACTTAACAGCATCCCAAAATTTGGATAATTGTGAGAAAATATCTACACATAATAAACCCACTAAGCCATAGTTCTGAAACAAAGTTGAGGAAAGTTGAGGAGCAGCCAGCCTCTCATTACATAGTTGTATCCAGCAGGCTCTTCAAACACGAAAGAACTGTGAATGAGTTATGTGCCAGGTTTTCATCTTTATTAGGCCAATTTGCCTGTTGCATAATCTTCAGTAGCTATATACTTTGAAAATACTATTTTACTATTTCAAATGCCTGCATTATGAAGTATATATCTTGTCTATGGGGTATACAAAAATATGAAGCTCTTTTTATCTACAGAGCTGAATTATGATATGTGTAAATGTGTATACATACATTCATACATATGCATATATATACACAAACATTTTAGAGACCCAAATAGCTCATTAGACAGATATACAAACATACCATCCTGTCAGGATCAAAGGGCCCTGAAAAATATTAAGTGCATTGATTCCCCATATAGCTATGTACTTAACTATATCAAAGCTAATTTACACAAATTTTAGTCATTTATTTTATTGAGGATTTTTTGCCATATTTATATGTCACTTGTATACTTTTATTTATTCTTTTGAAATAAATGCTCCATTCTCTACTTTCATCCTAACAAGTCATTTTGTTAAATCAGTTCATTCAGTCCTATATTCACTTATTCACATAATCGTTGAAGTAAATTTATTTATTTGAGATGTTTGATTCAGGTAGTGTGTTCAGCTTTGATTACATGAACAAATGTTCCATTTATTTTCATGAAACTTAAAAATCCCATAAGAAGTAGAAATTATCAATAATTATATAAATTCAAGTATAAGTTAATAGTGACCACTGGCAGGTGATACAATTCCATGAGATGAAACAAAGACTGTATTTTATATGAGCTGAGGGTAGGGTCAGTAAAGAGAGTAAGGGATGTCTCTGAAAAGCAGTTCAGTTGAAATCTGAAATTTCACAAAGGAAGCTAAGAGATAGGGAGAGTTGTCCAGGTGCTCTACAACTTCCCCTCTAAGACCATATGCAGATCCTATGTTCTTATAGTTTCCTGGTGCCTTTTGTCACATTAATCACAATGGTGATAAAATTATTGCTTTCAAAACACATCTCTTCTACTAGATGACCTAAGATATTATTTGCCTGTTTTCTGTTCTTCCCAAGCACTAAACACCATAAGTCTAATTCAAAACAGATTCTAACAAAATTCAAAGGTTGACTAGCTGGTGGAGAGACAGCAGGAGTCAGGTAGGCTGAGTAACCCATGGAGACAGTTGGGGTGAAATCAAGGAAGGGAGGTGCTACAGTGTCACTTTTAGTCAATCCTGAAAGTGCTTCAATGAGTGAGATGTAGTTAGTGACACCCTGCCATTTAAAATACTCAAAATGTTCATGCGGGAGGAGATGATGGGTGTTAAACTTAGGTAGAAAACAACAAATGTGAATATTTATTCTAAATTGACGTATCACTTCATTTAACAAAAACTTCATTTGCCCTCTTCTTACTGTGTAGCACTGTATCTTTCTGGTACACAAACAGTTTGTCCAATGGATGACAATGACAATGACATAAAAATATTGTCATGCCCATTTCTGTACAATAATCTCTACAGCATAGACTTAGGTATATCAATTTATTTACCTAACAGTAACATCAAGTGCTTACCACATAGCAAGAGTTTTATATTGTCCTGAAAATACATAGACAAATCTCAAAGAGCTCCAATCCTCAAAAGAGAAAAAGGTAAAGGTAAAGAAAAAAAGGTCACATACAGAGAGTGATGGGCCCAAAATACGTCATCCTAACTATGCGAGCTAAAAATCAGGGGAAAGCAGTCAGGGGAGCTAGTTAAGGTGAGGGTGGAAGCAATTTTATTTTTCAAGAAATGACAGACACTCTCTGGCCAATGGGGCTTCTCCCAGGTGTACAGGCAACATTGATCTTGGCAATTAAATATTTCAGCCACCAATGGTGGAAGCTGAATCCATTGGCTGTTTAGTCTGAATTGTCTCCAAAGTGGGATATGCTATTTGCATTTTCAAGTAGGTTTTTTTTCTTCTTCACATGATAGATTGCTGAATGAATTAAAGTTGAACACAGGAGGTCTAACTTATGGACACATAATTAAGGATGAGCCCAGAGAACAGCTTGTTTTCCTTAAAAGAAGGTGTGTGCTTGCTTAAATACTCCGCTGGATTCAGAAAGGTTTTTGTTGTTGCTGTTGTTGTCTACCAAGGAGAATTTCCTAAACCAAAAAAGGTACCTTGAAATTTACTTGTGATACCGAAATGTGGCAACAATGAGACTCTGTGATGTGACTGACACCTGCTCACTGTGAGTTGCTAATTAGTAAAATTATTAACATATTGAGAATTACAAAGCATAAATGCTTATCTTTGACTGCTTTCTATTCAAATGACAGTCCAAAATTAAAATAATGCTGCCATAGAATAAACAGCAAAACATTACATAAAATTTCTGGAAGCCAATCTACAAGAGAATTAGAGAACCTGTTCAGCAATTAAATTGTCATTTTATTCCAATTCTATGAAGTATTTTTTTTTTGAAATTTCAGAGGAAGCGCTTTATAAAAAGCGAGCTCCATAACAGCCCATGTCCAATTCTTTCCTCATCACAGTGGCTGAGAATCTCTTCAATATGTGGCCTTTCTACCTTAGAAATCCTTCAGTAAATATAATTTTGACTCGCCTTTATTGCTCACACAAAAGCTGGGAGTTGTAGTCCAAAGGAAGCAGTATATATTCTAAGTGGATGAGTGTTCATGGAAATAGCCAAGCATGTTGGAAGTTATAAAGAGATTTTACTTTTGCCTAAAGAAATAAAAAAGAAAAAAATTGCATTTGTGAAAAAAAAAAGTCTCAAACAAATACTTAGAAACTGCTGTCTCTGAGAAATCCAGTACAAAATTACCACACGCAAAACTAGTTCTTATCCTGGAATCTCAGAATGGAAATCTGTTTTGAAGTAGTTGTAGGTGCAAAAGTAAACTCAAACCAGCATTTTCTATTTTGTTGAAACACTCTCCAAACTACACATAGGAATTGTTAGAAAAGTATCAGTTGAACATCACTAATGAAGGTGACACTATCTGCATTGTGTTTGTCACATAAACTGTGCAAATAGAGACATGAATTCAAGAAACAGATATTCTCTCCATAGAATACAGGGAGGTGTATCAAAATGAGTTGATGTGCCTTCGGGCAAAGCTTTCAACCCTATATGTGCATTTATATGTAGGATGTGATCATAACAAATTGCTTTACAAAACTGTGAATCAACTTTAATATCACATACATATGGCTTAGAAAAAGCACTGATAAGCATATTATCTGTACATGTTTAAAGTTGATAAGGCGTTGTCACACTTACTCAGTCTTGTTTATTGTATGCCAGTTCAGTAGCAGCTCTGGGTGCCCCACTGGGCACAGTGTTAGAAAAATAACAGCATAAAATAGGGATCATCTCTGCTTTCAAAGAGTCTCAATGTAGGAAATTCAGCATCTAATTTAGTGGGAATCGAATTATGAAAAGATCCAGTTTGTATAAATCAGATAATAGACTCTTGCATAAATTATCTCAATATATTGTAGTCTTCATCGTACAGGCAATCTGAGAACCTCAGGGACTGTTCAGATAATAATTCAAATTAAACAGAATTTTCGGTCAATCATAAGGCATTCTTTATAACACTTCAGGGTAAGAAAATAACCATCAGAACATGGATTAGGTGGAGATACAGAAAAGAATTTAGGTATAAACTTGAGGAAAAAACAAACAGAACAGAAATAATCTCCTAGTTACACAGGTAAAGACTTGTATCATTTTCTAATGCAGAACTTATGCCAAATCATTGTTTTTAGTTTAATGATAAGTTGTCATATAGTAACAGCCCTTAGTTACTCTTGGAGCTCAACTGGTCCCAACTGAGTATGTGCACAAATGCTGAGCACCCGTTTAGCCAAAGTCATCAGCCCTTTTATGCTGGTAACAAAACCTTCATTTTAATCAGATTCTGCTGAAGTAAGGTACTTTTTGTGAGGGTATCTTATACCTACTATCTCTACATAACTGGCTTGCAACCTTGTTATAAATTGTGATTGGATCCAGGGTTATTTGTGGATTTCCTTGGTAGATGGTGTTTCTGGTCAGTGAAACACCTCACGCATTCATCTACCAAATGTACCCAACAAAGGAGAGGCAAGTTCTGAAACCTCTTGAGAAACAGCAGCAATAGCAAAGGAAAATTTTAAGGTTTTAATACTATACTAGTTAGCTTTTTACTGTGACAGAAGACCGGACATAGCCAATGTAAGGAGAAAGGATTTAGTTTTCTTCAGAATTACACAGATTTTGATCCATCATGGAGAGAGGGCATAGCAAAGCAGTGTAGCTAGGAGAGTGAGAGGACACCTGTGCTGTTGGCCTTCTCTTTTCTACCTTTTATGCCCTCTAGGTCTCTAAGCTATGAGACAGTACACCAACATTCTGAACACACTTCCCCCTGATTACCTAATGCTCTCTGAAAACACTCTCACAGACATATTCAAAGATGCACTTTACCAATCTCCTAGACACTTCTTGACAAATCAACCATCATAAATGCTTTCTTAGCCAGTAGCATCATTGCCCTGCTTTGTTCAACATGTACTCATTTGCCTAGAAGCTCTTCACAGACTAAAGCACCCTTCCCTTTAATAGGAATTCGATGTTGGTGATGCTGCCCATTGTCCTTACAAAGGGGAAACAGGATTGGCTAAGAAGTTGGCGAGGTGAAGTTAGCTGTGGCCTGTTCTGCTTCTCTGATCTTTCAGTGTTCACCCCAATACCTGGCTCAGGGTTTGTTTTTATTAATAAGACCTTTTAAGATTCATGCTACACAAAGCTGTCATGGTCAGTTCTTACTGTTTTAGCTGAAACAAAGATATTTATTCTTATTTGTGATTTTAGTCCTGTTCTTTTGTTTGTTTTTTCTAAAATTTCATTGTCTTGTAAAAACATGCTTTTATATTTTTAGTTTCAGACTTTATAATTTACCTTTAAGGAATGCCTAGTTGACTAATGTTCTCTTTAGCTGTATCTATGCTACTTCTCACACAATCCATAAGATTTTTTTTCCCTTGGGTTACTAGATTTTTGCACTCTGAATTTCTGTATGGTTCTTACTAAATTCTAAAACTTCAGTCTGTAAAGTTTCAGCTTCATGCTATAATTGGCTAATCTAGATTTCATTTCATTATCTACTCTTAATTTGTGTCAGTTGTTTACATATCTCCTTGTTTGATGTTTCTTTTCACACTCAAGCATAGTGTTTTATTCAATAAGAGTCTCCTCAGCTATGGCAAGTACAAATGTCTTAAGGTGGAAGCATTCCCAGGAGGGGCAGCCGCTGACTTCTTGCTGAAAACAAGGTCAAACCACAACACTGTGATGAACAACTTAAAAGTGATGGAAGAAAAAAAAAATTCCTCTCAATGCAACAAGAAAGTAGATGTTCTAGGAATTAAAGACATATGAAAAGATTTTGAAACCCAAAAGGCAAGAAAATTCACAGAAACACACCTGCCTTGTTAAAACTATTGAGGAAATTATAACAACAAGAAGGAAATTTATACCAGCAGGAAGCATGAATCTATTTGAGAGGTAGGGGAACCCCCGAAAAGGCAAACAACTGGCAAGTGTTTAAAACATTACACTAAAAATCTCCTTAAAGTTGCCAGGCAGTGGTGGCGCACGCCTTTAATCCCAGCACACAGGAGGCAGAAACAGGTGGATCTCTGTGAGTTCGAGGCCAGCCTGGGCTACAGAGTGAGTTCCAGGAAAGGCTCCAAAGCTACACAGAGAAACCCTGTCTCAAAAAAAAAAAAAAAAGAAAGAAAGGAAGAAAGAAAGAAAGAAAGAAAAGAAACCAACCCCCTCCAAATCTCCTTAAAGTATAACTGATTCTTTAAATATAAATAGCAATAAATTACTGAGTTGATATGTATACAAAAAAAAATACATGCCAACAAAAGCACAACTAGGGAGTAGAGTTAGCGTTAGCTCAGTAGTTAAGAAAACTGGCTTCTCTTCCAGATAGCCAGGTTCGATTTGCAGCATCCACATGGCAGCTCACAACTGTCTGTAACTCTAGCTCCAAGAGCTCTGATGCCCTCTTCTGGCCTCCAAGGACACCAAGCACACACATGGCCCATAGATACACATGCGTGTGAAATGCCCATACACATAAAATAATTAACTGATAGTTAATTTTTTAAAAGGACAAAAACTGGGAATGAATAAATAAAAGTATAGTATTAAAAACTCTGAAGAAATCTATATGTTACCAAATATTACTTAAAGATAGGTATTAATTAATATGTATAACATATATCTTTCTTATAAAGAGTACTAAAGATTTTTGAATGAATACGCAAACACAAGATGACAAATGAAATAATAAAAAGATTAATAAAACTACTAAATAAAAAAGGGCAAAATACTAAAAAATAAATGTAACAGAAAACAAAAGTAAGGTATGAAAACACTGGACAAAAGAGGTATAAATATCTAGTCAATACCAAAGACTTTTCAGTGATCTGTACTTAAACTTCTTACAAGATCCCACTTTTCAGTGTCAATAAATAAAAAGTAGACTGAAGGTATAATTGAAAAGTTATGCTTCAGTCATGCTGAGCAAAAGGAAGCTGGGATGACTATATTAATTTGAGACAAAATGGGTTTCTAAGCAGATGGTCCCATCATGGCGGCTGCAGAGACAGCTCAGCAGTAAGGAGAGTGTACTGTTCTTGCAGAGGGCCTGAGTTCAGGTCCCAGTGTCCGCATCAGGTGGCTCACAACCACCTGTGACTTCAGTTACACAGGAACAGACATTTACATACAAATAAATGTAAAATAAATCTTTATTTGTGTTTTATAAAAGATATTATTATCAGGGATCAAAGAGGTCCTTTAATAATGAAAAAGTAGACAGTTAATCAGGAGAACAAGACACTTCTACATGGTCATACATCTGATACCACCATGACGATACCTGAAGTAAAAGCTGATATGGTATAAGAAGAAATAGATAGGTGTACAGTTACAGTAAGATTTTACTCCTCTCAATAACTGATAGAACATGTAGACAAACAGTAAAAATATAACAGGAAAATTAATCAAATTGACCTAATTCATTTTTATAATGCATTCTACTCAATAATGCAAATATCAAAATATTATTTTAAATGATATGTGTGAAATCTGTAAATATAGGATTTAAGAGTTGAATAAATTCTTGGGTAAATGCTCAACATATAAAAATTATGCTGAAGTAGCCAATATGATTTATATATTAGTTGTGTGTGGCACATATGTATACTGTATACATGCATGTACAACTGGGCCTGTAGAGGTCAGAGGTAGATGCCAGGTGTTTTTGGCATTTGCTCTTCACCTGTTTGGTTTTTTGTTTTGTTTTTGTTTTTGTTTTTGTTTTTTGATGTAGGTCTTTCACTGAACCTGGAGCTCACCCATTTGGCAAGACTGGTTGGCAAGAAGATGTAAGGATCCATTTGTCTCCCTTCCCTCCTGACCTCAGAGCTAGGGTTAGAGATATGCAGGGAGCTATGGACAGCAGTTCTATGTTGGTGTTAGGGATCTCAGATAAAATCTTCATGACCAGAACTTAACCAGCTGTGGCATTTCCACCTAGAAAATAGTATTTTGAGATATAATGTTTACAAGTAACAGGAATAAATATAAATGAACTATATACAAGTTTTTTGGGAAAATGTGAAATTTATGAAAACCGTTTCAGGATGTCAAACTAATGATACTGTAAACACGTGGACGATGGCTCAATAATTTAAGATTACAAGGTTTCACAAATAACATAGTTTTACATCGATTTAAATAAAAAACAAAATGGAATACTTTAAGGACTGTGCAAACTCATTCAAAATTTATACAGAAGAATGAAAGACAAAGAGTAGTGTGAGGACACCTAGTGAAGATGAATACGGTAGAAGAGGCCTGTTTTTTTTTTTGTTTTTTTTTTTTTTTTTTGGATAGTAAGAGTTATTATGCAACTACAATCAAAATAGTTGTTCACTACTTATGGTCAAGTATCAGAAAGTATCACTTTTCTGAGTTGTAGATCCCAGAATCAGACCCAGGAGTACAAGCAAATTTGATTTCTGTAGCATGTGGCACATGGCAGGGAAGAGAAAGACTGTGAACAACACCTTGTCCATGAGAGAGCAGTGACTAATGGCCACTTCTCCTCAAGCATCAGAAGTAAGTTAACAATGGGTTAAAAACTTAAGCATCAATGGCAAACATTGGTTTTTTTTTTTACATTTATTTATTTATGCATGTGGGAGGCACCAAATGCTGTGGCTTCCCTTGTGGAAGTCAGAGGGCAGCTTGTTTAGTTAGTCGCGTTACATGTCATAAAGACATTTAATAAATCAAAAATGTTTATTGGCATAAAAGTGTGGTTAGAGATTTCACCTGGGGGAAAGAATCAGCTACAGGAGCAGGATACAGGTAGATTACATAGAGTCCTGTGGGTCGTGTTCTAGGTCTGATGCTGTACTCATCTCTGTTCATGTTAACTTACTCACAAAGTACATCTATTGATACATTTTTTTCCTTTAGTATTGTTTTTGGCATTTTCTGCCAAATCTATCAATGCCATGTTTTCTCAGTAACATTTCTGTTTTGTCTGCTCTTCATTGAAACAATCTCATATACTTATCATTCCCCTGAAAGATAAGCCATAACAAACCTAAACTATGTTCAGGTAAATGTTGAGTGTTTGGGGGATTACATTTAAATACTTTTTTCTTGCTTTACTGTCATATCCCAGAGCCAAGTGAGCTGGGTAAATAAGTACTCTCACTGATTCATTTTGAGCATTCAATCAAAGCAATAATGCCTAGAAATTATTTCCCATGTGTATAATTTATTTTTATCACATTATTTAGTGCCTAGTATTTATTTCTATCTTTTCAGGATCACATAACTAATTTATGAAAATTGCTTTAAATTACATGCTTATCTCGAATGAGGTTAGCAACATCCTTAAATTGAAAGCAGATTTTCCCAACATCTATCCTATCTATGTGGAGCTAAGAATTGAGAATTTTAGGTTTTAATCCTGATTTTGTTATTGATACATAGCACATTTGTATTAAAGTTAGACTTGCATTCCAAGTCTTCTTCTTATTCTTTATTAGACAAACGGCTGATCCTTTGAAAAGTTACTTAATTCTGCATCTAAAATGATAAAAAAATCACATAATAAGCATTTTGTCACATTGAGATGCAATACTCTGCATAAGAGGCATGGTGTTGATGCTTAGAAACTTGGTGGAATTAATAATCACTATTTGGAATATAAACATGCTTCTCAGTGCTGGGTTCGTTTTTCCACCCTGGACCAGTTGTTGCCCCACTATCCTTTTTTAAATGGTTTCTAAGAATAAAAATTCTCTCAGGCAAAAGAATCAGATACAACCAAAGCAAGTCATTAATTAGTTAGTTGTTGTTTAAACATATACTCAAGAAAAAAAATTCTTGAGTTATTTGAGTTCCAAAGGTTTAGTTTAAACTATCAAGAAATAAAGCAAAAAACTGTATACATACACACACTTTTGAGTGTGATTTGCAAAATTCCAAATCTAGTATTCTTTCCAAAAGGAAAAAAAAGTGTACAGTCATGAGATGTGTGAGCAAAGAAGAGAACTGATACAGAAGAGCAGTTATCTAAGGCAGCACCGAGGAAGTCCAAGGGCTACAAGCTCTGACTTTCTTATCCTTGGTTATAATAGACTGGTAGGAGACCTATAAAGCTCAGTTTAGTTTCATGAACTGGGAACAGAAGGATCTTGTATAATGAATCCCATGTAAGAATCACAGGAGACACATTATTGACCTTGTCAGAGTCCTACATCCCCTGTGATTCCAGACCCATAGAGTACCAAAGTCCTTCACTGTGGGTTGCATTGCATCTTATTCCTTCTGGGAAAATAGTAGAGAGGGAATATGACCAACTTAAAGAAGGATCTGAGGCTGCCAAGTTCTGAGTAGGAAGGTAGTTGGGATACTTAGATCTGATGCCTGAAAGTCAAGGGGAGACTTGGAACCTCAGCATATATCACCATAAGATAAGCGCCAGCTGAAACAAAATATATCACAGTGAGAGAAATTATCACAGGGTGACCTAGAGCCAGACATATGCTTTTCTGTAAATCTACACACACACACACACACACACACACACACACACACACACACACACACGTATATGCGTATGAGTGGGGATTTATTTTACTACGTCATAATAGCTTTTTAAGGAAACAATTTATCAGGCTGGAGAGACAGCACAACGGATAAGAGTACTGACTGCTCTTCAAGAGGACTCTGGTTCAATTCCCAGAACTCACATGATGGGTTAGCACTGTCTGTAATTCCAGTTCTAGGTGACCCCACATGCTTTTCTAGCCTCTTCTGGTAGCAGGCATACATGTGGTGCACAGAGCATGCAAAACACTCTTTTATACAATTATATAATTTTTTAATTAAATGAGAAGATTTAAGCCAATATAAATTGAGTTACACTGAAATTAAGAGATAAATTTCCTGAGTAAAAGAGAAATGGAAAGACAATTTCTATGTTAATTTTTGTTTATTGATAACATAAGATGTTTTGTGTGCCTGGAGTGTATAGTTAGGGTATACTTGCTTTATTAATATTAGTACTTCCACTGCAGTTATGACCATTATTTTGACAAAATTTCTTTTAAATTATTTGCACTTTGACCTATTTTAACTCAAAACTCAACCGTTTATGTTCATTTGAAGTCAACTTGTGGGTGGAATTTAAAAATCTGCAGCCTATAACTCTCAAGTTAATAATCATTAAAATCCAGAATTACAAAAGAGTTAACTATTTTTATAGTTAAGCAGAAGATTGAGCTATGTGTAACCAGAAACCCAAATCTCACAAAGACACAGCCTGTCCAAGGAAATGGAAGGAGCAGGAACTGTCCCCTGCTACGGCCAGACTGAAGTAGAGGGCAGATCCAATTCCAATAGATGCAAAGACATCACATAAATATGATAAAGTTACATTACCAAATTATAAAAATACAAGCTGTCTAATCACCAAATCCAAAGACTGGTTTTCCAGGTGAGATAAAAGAAAACAAATCTGAGCCTTCTAGTGCCCGGAGGAAACTTTCTTTAAATATAAAGACAAATATAAATTGAACATAAGGAAATACTAATTATAAAGAAAGAAAATGGTGATCTTAAATTTGAAAAAAAATATACTTCAGAATGAGGTATGTTATGAAGAGGAGCATTACATTAAGATAAATCAGCAAATTCATCAAGATAAACCATCCCTAAATGCCAATGTAAACAATTACTGATGGTATGTTTATGTAAGTCAGTACCAAAAATACGAATATAATCAAATATATTAACTACCTCAGTATTTGTTGAGATAATCAGGAGATAAAATGAGCAAGATAGATGATTTATTTGATTCTGAAAACTATAAAATCCTGCTTTAAAAAAACTGTTGACTGAGACAGAGAGCTACACTATGTTCATAGATGAAAAATCTAGTACTATTAAGTTTTCAAATCTCTACTATTGTGCATGGATTCAATGCAATTCCAGTCAGAATTCTAAGCAGGCTTTCTTTGAGTGGGAAGGGAGAATCAACAACCTCATGTTAACACTTTCATGGGCAAACAAAAGACTTACAACAATAGAAGCTATTTTTGAAAGAATGTTGATGGAGGACCTGTGTTGCCTGGTTTCTAGAGTTACTATATAGTAGTAGAGGATTACATCATAAACAATACAGAATAATGAACCTAACCTGGTGCTGCAGGTCTGTAATTCCTGCTTGGGAGGTTAAGGCAACAAGATTGCAGGTTAAGATCTGTCTTAGTTACAAAGTGAGGCCAAGGGATACTTGGCAAGGTCCTGTCTCAAAATTATAAAAAATGAAAAGAATAAAAAATCAAGAATGAGGCTGGCTACATGGCTCATGGGTAGAGTGTTTGTCTGACATGTGATAAGCCCTATGTTTAATAGCTAGTACCTAAACAAAGAGTCAAGCAATATACCAAAGAGTAGTTATTATTGCTTTCCTTCCAAGTTGACAGTACAATTGAGTGGATATAGAATAGTGCTTCCAAAATATAGTGCTGAAACAATTGGATCCATGTGAGAGAAAAAAAATCTTTGAACAAAATTTACTAATCATCTATAAATGAATTATAAATCTTAATGTGAAACCCAAAAACAATAGCAGAAGAACATCTTCATGATCCTATATTAGAAAAAAAAAACAGTTTAGAAAGGGCTGCAAAATCACTACCCATTAAAACTATTAATTGAAATTAGGATCTTGAAATGGCACTATTGCTAGACTTGGTGACACAAGTCTATAATCCTATCACTTGGAAGGTCAAAGCAGGAGGATCAGGAGTTCAACACCATCCTCTGCTACATGATGAGTTTAAAGCTATCCTGGGCTACATGAGAACTAGTCGGAGAGAGAGGGGTGGGGTGGGGCAGGCAGACAGACAGAGAAATATAGGGAGAAAGAAGAGAGGCAAAGGCTAAACTAAACAAAAATATAAGGTCCTCTCAGGAAAGTGAAAATAGAAAAGCCAGATAGGAAGGAACTGTCTGAAGGACGGTATTTGAAAAGGAACATGTACTAATACACATAAAGAATTCCATAACCTGGTATAAAACAAACCAGTGTGAGGCATCACAGCTGGAATTTTTGCACTGAACTAATGGCTACAAAAGTAACATAGCCACTGAGAAGCAGCTTTCACATTCTTATAAATTTAGACAGATATTTAATAGGTCAAGTTGTAATCCCACTGCTGATTACTGAAAAGAAAAAGGCAACACATGTACATAAGAACAATGGCAAAATGATCCTGCAAGCTCATGGTGACAGAATCGTAGTCAGAAGACCACAATGCAATGGAAATGACCACATAAATGTCCCTTTCTATTTGCTGTCATTAAGTTAGTTTTCTGGAGATTCTTGCTCTAGTGACTGGAGAATCTACTCAGATAAAGCAATACAGAATAATATTGGGCTGGTGGAAACCAGCTGGTTCTCTGCTCTCTCTCTCTCTCTCTCTCTCTCTCTCTCTCTCTCTCTCTCTCTC
>CABHPP010140807.1:1087-14260 GCA_902168425.1 Peromyscus attwateri | reverse complement strand
CTCTCTCTCTCTCTCTCTCTCTCTCTCTCTCTCTCTCTCTCTCTCTCCCACCATGCCAGCCTTTTATATGAGTGGTAGATCCAAACTCTAGTTCTCACATTTATATGACAGGTAGTTTAGTAACTGAATCATTTTCTAAGCCCCTAGCATCATTTTCATATAAGCTTTTTATAATTCATCTCAATTAAATTTATTTTTTTACTTCACAAAGCTTAGAATGTATATTTGTAAGAAGCCTAAAATGGTATCAGTACCACAGAGACATGTTAATTAAGAAATGAATCACATAAAATCAAGAAAACAAGATTTTAACTTACATTATTAAGAAATACATAGACTATTTTAAATAATTAAAAGCAGTAAGTTCTTAAAAGCATGAACTATAGTTCAATGCCTATTGCATGTTTTTCAGAAAATATGAGTGAATGCAATCTATAATAAAGGTACATTTATTTTTCAAATAAAACTAAAATTTAGTAGCTGTATATAAAGCATGGTATCACAATATTTGGCATAAGGAAACCAATTGTCTGTGAGACCTCTCTCCTCCTTCAAGGTTTCCAGTCTCCATAAAGGACTTAGTTAACCTTGAAACATAATGGTCTTTTGATACATTTCCTCTCATCCTCTACTGTCACTTCCCAGAACCCTACTCTGGGAAAATTATTATATTAAAGGAGAGGGGAGATGACAACATTGATGAAATGCAATTAAAAAAATTAATTCCAATTGCCCCATCATCAAGTATCATCGAACGGATTGAATACAAATGGATGGAGATCTCTAAGTACACAAATGAAATATTTTTCTATTTTTAGTTAAGTGCTGGGACCTTGTAGGCTGCTGAAAAGTTCTTGGTTCTATTTTGTAATTTCATTAATGCTTTACAAAGAAGAACACACAAGCTCTTAGAGATACATGTTGACCAGTCTAGCTGTGAAATTTACTAAATTATGAAAGGAGACACAGAGCAACTGGAACTCTGACAGAGCATCCCAAATTATATTCTACTTGGTGAAAATCAACCAAGTTTAGTGATTAGGATGCCAAGTTTAAAACACAAGTATTTAATGCCCCCATAAGGAAAATAATTTCTGCCCTTTACAGTATAGAAACCGGAACTATACTAGCAGGAGAAGAAATGGCTGTCTTTTTCATTGAGATTGTGTCACTTGCAAGAGAATTAATTTCTTTTCACTATGACACTATGTTCCTGGAGTATTTATCTAATCAATAGATAAGAGATTAGAAATTCCCCACTCACATGCTCTTTGGTTTACAGTGAATAATCTGGTTATAAGTGTGTAAATTTAATGAGGAATGCTATTGGCTAATCCAGTTACAGTGCCTTGTAAGGAACTGTGCCAAATGCTGAAAATATATACATTTACTTATATTTTCCTTAGTATTATTATTGTTAATTTTTATTTGTGTGGATGTTTTTCTGCATTGTCTGTGCACCAAGTACATGCCTGGTACCTTGTACAGAAGGGCACATCAGAGCCCTTGAACTGGAGTTACAGATGGCTGTGAGTTGCCATGTTGGCACTGGAAATCACACCTGGGTCCTCTGCAAGAGAAGTCAATGTTCTTAACATCTGAGCCATCTCTCCAGACCTTGGTTATACTTTTTATAAAATCTTATTAATATTTATAATTGCCTTTTAACAAAGGTAAAGAACAACAAAAATACTGTTTAGTTTACAAATACAACTGCAATAGAAACATTTTAATATTATGGAATTTGTATCTTTGTTGAGATGAAATACATGTAGAATGAAATTGAAAAGTTTAACCTATTTTAGGCATACAGTTGAGTGACACCCACCCCACAATCTACTTCTTATATGATTTCATATATAAGCCAAAATCTACACCCAATACATGATAAAAAAAACAACAACATTCTTTCCTTCCCTTATCCCTTTATAACCAGGATTCTGTTGACTGCCTTTACAAACTGGGATGCAGTATGTGTTGTTTCATATTCATGAAATCATATAATATTTTCTTTTGTGTTCTAACTTCATTCAGCAGGTCTTCAAGATACTAGCTACACTGTAGTATTTGTCAGAATTTCCTTCCTTTATTAAAAAATTTCAACTATCCCAGTATTAACAACATACTGTATTTTGTCCATTCATCTGTTGATGAACATGGGATGTTTTCCCATTCTTTGGCTGTTGTGAATATTGCAGTAGTAAACATTGATGCACAAGTATTTGTTTGAGTTCCTGCTTAGATATTTTTGAGTAGATATCTGGGAATGAAATTGCTAGATAATGTGGTAATTATAACTTTAACATTTTGGGTGTGCACTGAGGGTTGAATCTAGGTCCTGTGAGTGTTACTGGTGACCTACATCCTAGCTTTTGAGTCACTCCCATCTTTTTGTTAAACATTTTTATTGTTGAATAATTTCACACATGCATATAATGTGTTTTGATAAAATTTACCAACGATTCCTTCCCCCTAAATTCTCTCCTATCCTCCTGACCATGTTTCTCTCCCAACTTCATTTCCCTACTTTTTAAAAAACCACTGAGCCTACTTAGGGCTTCCAGTATGTGCATGGTTATAGGACTATATACTAGAACACATGTAGCCTTACAGGAGCCACATAACTATCCTCCCCACAATAACCATCAATTGCCAGGAGTTCCTCAGATACAGACTTCATGAGGCCCTCCTCCATCCAGGTTGGAATTTCATATAGATTAACCTTGTGAAGGTCTCCTCGTTTAACTGTCACAACCACTACGAGTGCTCAACTGCTCTGTCATATCTGGCAAATAACGTTTTGCTCTAGATATCCACTATCTCTGGTTTTTACAATCCTTCGAGCCACTATTTGGCAATGATCCCTGAGCCTTGAGATGAAGAGGTATTATAGAGATGTCTCACTGAAAGCTGAGTACTGCAGTCTCTTATTATCTAAAAATTTGTTTATTGTTTGTGTGTGCATGTATATATGTGTGTATGTATGTATGTATATGTGTGTGGGGGTGTGCATGTGGGTGTGGGTGTGTATACATGCCACAGTATGCATGTGATGTGAAGGCCAGAGGACAACTTGCCAAAGTCAGTTCTCTCCTTCCACCATGTGGGTCTCAGAGATAAAACTCAGGTCATTGGGCTTGGCAGCAAGGACCTTTACCCATTGGGAAATCTTGCTAGCCCTTCACTTTACCTTTAAGAAGCTGACATGTGGGTTTCTGCAGTGGCACAGTCTACCATATTAGCTTCTTGTCCTTGCAGGCATCACTGTCCTCCAATATCTTCATAAAAGAGTCAATTCATTCTGTCCTGAAAGTTTTACTGTACAGTTCTGTTTCTCTCACCTTGAATGGTGGATAATAGTAATTTTTGCAAGGTCCTTTCACAGAATAGGAGTGAATCATGAGGAAAGGTGACATATTTATAAAGATACAGGTATACTGTATGGGGATATGGCTCAGTGGTAGAGAAATTCCTAGCTTGTGTAAGTCCCTGGTTTTAATTCTCAGCAGTGCAAACACTAAAAATAATGAGGCTATATATGTACATATTTGTATGCATGCACGTATGTATATGTGTACGTATGTATCCATAGCACTATTCCTATGATACAAGCAAGAGGAAACAGCTCTTCCATCATAGAAAGACTAAGTAAATTTGAACATACACATATAACTTACTTTTATATGATAGCAAGCCTAACTTACATTAAATGACATGGATTACTATCACAAAACATCTTGATTAAAAAAAAACTCACAAAATCCTCTAACAATAAGATTTATTTAGTATCTTCTTAAAGCTCAAAAAAAAGAGACAATCTGCTCAATATATTGTTTAAGGAAGCACATGGATGTAAAATTGTTCTTAAAGACAAGGGGAAATAAACATAAAATCCACAATGTCCAGGAAGAGAGAAGAAAACAACTATAGAAGAAGGTAGGACAGGAATGTTCTAGAACTTAGGTGGCAGCTATTTCATGGTTTTAAATTTGAATGTGGCAGTTGAATTTTGAGGGAAATAAAATTCCCAAGCGTGTGTGGAGATGTAAAGGTCCAAAGACCATCCTTCCTGTGAGAGAAGTGTAGTTCAGCAGCAGAGTGTCCTTAGCATGCATGAGTGCTTCTCTATCACAGCAGACAGCCTTCCAACACTGTCAACCATATAGCGAGCTGCTTCTGCTCTCCCCTTTAAACACAGTTAGCACCTTTCTCAGTCCTAAGCCATTTGTGACTTCACATTTAACATCCTTGAAGATGAACTATCTTCTAATAATGTGTGTGTTTAAAATAATAGTGATGACTCTGGGCTGGAGAGATGGCTCAGCCATTAAAGGTTAGGCTCACAACCAACATAATAGTGGTTATTCAAACTCTCAGTCATTCAGACCTATCTAAGCTATGAAAGTCTTTCAGAGCTTGAAAGAAGAAATATGTAAATGAATGAGAGTAGTTGAATACCTTTAAAATACATCATTTAAAGAAGTTGAAATACTGTAATACAATGAAAAAGATATGCCACTCAAAATTTCTGTCACATTTATATGGGAAAACAAATGAAATACATTTTAAGTAAAATTAAGTTTTGGAATGATGCATTTTCTATTTGTTTAAAAATTTTAATGTGAAGAGTCTTTACTTAAACTAGTAGTGGATTTAGCCCCCATTAATATACCCTTTATAATGATTATATTTTCAAAACAATCCATGACTACTATTATTTCAGTTTAAGTAATTTATTTCTTCACATTTCCCTAGTGTTTCTCCAGGGCTATCTGGATTTGGAGTGCCACCTCTGCCTTACCTCATGTTTTCTGTAGTTCTGTCTCCTGACCTCTTCATTGAAAATGGAACTATCTGAATATTTGTATCCTGCATGTTCCCCCTCACCACTGGAGCTCCCAGCACCCAGAGTCTGGAGCCCAGCTTCACTACCAGCATCTGTGGATTTTGACAGTATATCTAGACTTCTTTTTTAGCAAATGCCTTCCAAAGTAAGTCTGTTCAATTATTGGCACTTGAGTTCCCCCAGATAAAAAGACTTTCTCACACTGTAGTCACCAGAAGTAAAGCTGGCTGGTTGGCAAGTCCTGATATTTGCAGAGAGGATTTCCATTCAGTGTCTTATTGTGTTTTTGAAATGTTTAAACTATGACACATAAATAAAAAGAACATAAAGTGAAATGCACAGATCACTGAAATATAGACCAGTGAGGTAACTTGTGTTTCCTAAGTCAAGAAATGAATCATGGGCTAGAAAGATGGCTCAGTGGGTAAAATACATCCTGTGCAAGCATGAGGACCTGAATACCATGCCCAGGGCCCATGGAAATCAGCAGATGTGGTGGTAGCTTGCCTGAAATATCAGCTCTTGGGAGGCAGAGACAGGTGGATCCCAGGGGCTTGCTGGCTAGTAAACCTACCCTAATTGGAAAGTTGCAGGCCAGTGAGAGTCTCTGTCTCAGGAAATAAATAAAGTAAAGTAACATGGCCAATGGCTACAGCCAGCACATCTGTGGCTACCACAGGGATCTGGAAAGGAGGGTAATGGTAGACAGACACACCAGACTCTAGGTTCAATTCAACAATGGATAACCCCACCACCCCCACCACTGCTGTTAATGCATTGTTTAGCTGCTACTAGAGATGCATTGCAAGCAAAGCTCAGGCAAACAGCATCTTTGACCCTCTTATCTGAGTACATCCTCATGTATTTCCTTGCCCTTGTGTCCTTATTTTGGCCAGGAGGACATGCCTCCTTCTAGGGATGTAGTTTTCCACACAGGGCCACATCTCTGTCAGGGTTTGTTCTTGAGAAAGGAACTGCAGACCATACAGACCCCAACAGCCATAATTTAAGGAATAATATCCTAGGTTGTCCTTTGGTCTCCACATGCACACACATATATGTTCATACCCAAATGTGCACATACATACATATACACACAACCATGCGCACATAGAGAAATGAATCATTGCCCACACATTAAAATGTTTCTTCTACCTTTCCCATCTCTAGTTGCTACTTCTCGTCAACTTCAAAGGTAACTAGTATGGATTATCTAGTCTATAGTGTTGTGAGATATTTGTTCGCACTGACCCTCTGAGCCTGCCAATAAAGTTTACCTTAACTCAGAGGGCGGGGTCAGTGTTTGGCTGACCAGAATTAGCCATAAAAGTTTTGGAGGACTCAGGATACATACATAGAGACACAAAATGTAGTAGGAAGGGATTTAAAAAGATTCAAAGGCTTTTTGGATTGGGGAAGAAGAGAGAGAGGAGGTCACTGGTCGCTTCTCTGATCAGTCAGTTTTTTACCCTGATAACGGAATACCGAGTTTTATTTAATAATAAAACAATATAAGTGAACACTTCACGATAGATTAATTAAACCTGCGGTTTTTTGTTTGCCACACTATATATTACATGTTACAGTGTCTAGCAGTTTACTTTGCATATCTATGAGATCTTTCTAACTTAGAAGTTTATAAAAACAGTTCTTACATTCACATTTAACCTTTATTTACTTTTGCTATTTAACCATTGACCTAAATTTCTATTTAACCTAAAATCAAATACTTGGATTTAGAGCTATTGGTATGTTATTATAAACATTCTTATACTTGTATTTTTGGTATTCCTGCCAGGAATATGATGAACATTAAAAACCATGTAGTTTTCAAAGCCCATATAATGTTTCCAATGAGTTGTCAAGGTTGTATTAATTTGCAAGGTCATGAATAAAGTTTGAGCTCTTACTTATCCTAATAGTCAAGTCTCGGTATCACAAGACATTTACTTTTAACATTTCTGGGAGATATGTGGTAGAGTTTAGCTGTTATAATTTGCATGTCCCTGATAATCAGTGTATTTTCAGTAAATCTTCTGTCCAAAATTTTGACCAGTTTCCTTTGAGTTGTGTTTTTTCATTATTAATTAAATGAATATGTGACACATTTACCTGGAGCAGAACATTTTCAGTTATTTAACCAAGCTATGGACTCCATGTTTCCTCTCTTAATGATGCCTTTTGAAAAAGAAGATTTCTGTATTTTAATATCTCGTAAGTAGTTTGTGTAATGGTTTATGGATTTTTTTTTCTTGTGTGTGTGTGTGTGTGTGTGTGTGTTTGTGTGTTTGTGTGTGTGTCCTATTCAAAAAATCTTTCTTATTGTCAATATCATGAATATGAGCTTATATGGACTTAAGTAAATGTTAAAACATTTTTTGTTTCACTGATAAAGAACATATGGAAGTTATTTCCATTTTCTAAGTAATATTTAAGTGAATTAGATAAAGTACAACATACGTCAAAGAAAAAGAATTATATCAGAGACCTCTTCTGAGACCCACAAAAACACATCCTAGAAGTTTTATTATTTTGCTGCTTGTATTTAGATATAGATCCCACCTGAATATAATTTTTATAGATTCTTAAAGAAATGGCCAAGTTTCTATGTATAAACTATGAACCTCCAATACAATATGAAACATACTTTGAAAAAAATCTTATTTTGATGTTGCTCTGAGAAGAAGACAGCTTTTTCAAGACTAAGAGATAAATGTTAAGTCTGTTTCTGCATCTACAAATTATGCAAATTGAACTTGTATATTCTTGTCATCATACACCTTTAAAATTATTTATTTTATTATTTGTATTATAATCACATCATTTCCCCCTTTGCTTTTCTGCCCCCAAGCCCTCCCATGTATACACCTTGTTCTCTGTCAAAATCATGGCCTCTTTTTTCATGAATTGCTACATAAATATGTATATGTATGTATATTCCTAAATACACAGACACACCCTGCTCAATCCATATAATTTGTATGTATGTCTATTTTTCTGGCTGATTATTTGGTATTATATAATCAATTGGAGACTAGATAATCAGCTGGGAAGGTTATTTCTCCCACTCTCAGCATTCTTTAATTGCCTGTATTTGTTTGTCTAGAATTGAGGCCCCATAGATTTCTTTTGTCCAGGTTAGCATGTCTAGTGATGTCCTTGTTCAGATAATGCTTGAGCACTCATGTTGGTGCTCCTATATGGGTGGAGCTTCTGACATTCCTAAGAGACACAATCTCACAGCAAACTCCTCAATCCTGTGGCTCTTACAATCTTTCTGCACCCTCTTCGACGATGTTCCCTGAGCTTTAGGTGCAGGAGTGTTTTGTAGCTGTATCTCTTGGGAATGGACTCCACAACTCTGCACTGCAATTGGGTGTGGTGTTCTATAAGAGTCTCTGCTTTTTGCAAAGAGAAATTACCTTGAGGACTACACTTACCTGTGAGTACAGGACAAACACTGAGAATGTAGTTAGGCGTTGTGCTGTGGTTTAGTAATGTGGCAGTTGTAGGTTCTTTTAAGACCATTGAATTGTTAATAAGCATATGGCATTTTTAGAAATGGTCAAGTCAATCCTTTCATCTTTCTTCATTTTTTCAAATTTATGCATCTAAATTTTCTGTCTGTATATGTGTCTGTGTACCAGATGCAGGCTTGGTACCCACTGAAGCCAGAAGATGCTAGATACCCTGGAACTGGAGTCACAGGGGGTTGTGAGGTGCTATGTGGATGATGGAATCAAACCTGGGCCCTCTGGATGAGCAGCCAGTGCTCTTAACATCTGAGCCATCTCTCTTGTCCCAAAACCTTCCACCTTGTTGCTACTTCCTTTAAGAATGCCTTGGCCACTCGTCCCTCGTTTGGCCACTCGTCCCTGTATTCCATCCATCCCTGGTCCCAACAACTCTTGCTCACATAAACCCTCCTCCTTCTCGCCGATTGGACTCCCGGAGCTCCACCCGGGGCCTGACCGTGGATATCTGCATCCAGTTATCTCAGTCACTGGATGGGGTTTCTAGCACGACAATTAGGGTGTTTGGCCATCCTATCACCAGGGTAGGTCAGTTCGGGCTATTTCTTGACTGTTGCCAGCAGTCTATTGTGGGAGCATCTTTGTGGATTTCTGTGGGCCTCTCTAGCACTTTGCTTCTTCCTATTCTCATGTGGTCTTCATTTGCCATGAACATTCCTTGTATTCCTTCTCTGTTCTTGATCCAGTTGGGATCTCCCGCTCCTCCAAGTTCTTTTTCCCTCACCCCCGCCCCTCATTACCCACACTCACGTCCAGACTGTTCATGTAGATCTCATCCATTTCTCTGTCATTGGGCGATTCCGGGACCAGGGATGGATGGAATACAGGGACGAGTGGCCAAACGAATGGAAACACATGAACTGTGAACCAATGGCTGAGGGACCCCCAACTGGATCAGGCCCTCTGAATGGGTGAGACAGTTGATTAGCTTGATCTGTCTGGGAGACATCCAGGCATTTGGAGCGGGTCCTGTGCTCAGTGCATGAATTGGCTGTATTTGAAACCCGGGGCTTAGCAGGGTTGCTTGGCTCGGCCTGGGAGGAGGGAACTAGACCTGCCTGGACTGAGTCCACCAGGTTGATCTCAATCCTCAGGGGAGTCTTTGCCCTGGAGGAAAGGAAATGGGGGGTTGGTGGAGGGGGGAGAATGGGGGAATCTATGGCTGATATGTAAAGTTGAATTATATTGTAAAATAAAATAAAATAAAATAAATTCAAAAAAAAAAGAATGCCTTGGCTCTCTTTGAGCATTTGTATTTCTATATGGATCTTTAAATTAACTGATCTTTAATTAAATAGATATTAAACTAGAAGTTGTTTGAGGTGGCATTTAATTTATATATCAATAGGATAATAACTATAATTGAGTCATAGAATCTTCACATGTAAAAACACTGAATGTCACTTTATTTGCTTAGGTTTTCAAATTCAAAAAATATTGTTTTTTCTAGTGAGCTCTATGTCTCCTTACTTAGAATTACTCACAGAGATACAATATATTGGATATATCCTAAATGTATGTATTTTCATATTTAACTTACAAATATGAAACAGAACACAATTAATTTTAAGATATTTGATCCATATCCGTAAACTGTTAGGCCCTATTGACACTGATAATGTTTCTCTGACTCTTTCAGATATTCTGTTTGTATACAATCACATCATCAGCAAATAATGACCCCTTTATTTCTTATTCAAAAATACTTAATAATCCCCTTTTCCCTGTCTTTTTTTTTTGCTTATACAAAATTTCATTACTAACACCATGAATAACAGCTGCAGAAATTGACAACTTACTGAATTTTATGATACTGAATAAGAGTGTTTGTAGCATTTTGTTGTTGCTGTTTTGTTTTATTCTTGAGATAGAGTCTCATGTAGTTTATGCAGCTCAGGATAGTCTTGAACTGTTATGTAGCTAAGGTTGACCTTCAATTCCCAGGTCTGTCTCCCCTTCCCTATTATGGAACCACAGGTGTTTGCTATTATGCATTTCTACTTAAATGTTTATTGTTTTACCACACGGTGCTTATGTACTTAATTAATAAATGTTTCTTCTAGAGGCCTCAAGAGGGTATGGATGACAGAATGTATGTGATATGAAAATAAAGACAGGGGATATTAAGGAAGGCATGATGGAGATGAGGTATTGGATGAAAATGAAGTACAGAAGAAAGGTTTATCAAAACCAAAGTTCTACAAAGACATTGCATGGAAACCCAATGTATTTGTTACTTTTCTACTGATATGATCAATACCATGACCAAAGCCACTTAAGGAAGAAAGAATTTATTTTTGGCTTAAAGTTGCAAGATGGCTAGAATCCATGATAAGAGCAATAGCATGATAAGGCAGAAGGAACAGGAAGTTGGCGGATCTCATTTATATAAGCACAGTCTACACAGAGAGAAAGCACAAGGCAGGAGAAGCTATAAACCCTCAATCTCAGTCTTATTGATGTGTTTTTTCCAGCACAGTCCCTCCTCCTGCCCCACGACATTCTCAAGCAATGCTACCAACTGGGGACCATGTGTTCAAACCCATGAGCTCATAGGGAACAGTTTTTTAGTTTCTTTTAGTTTTCTTTATTTTATATACACGAATGCTTTGCTATATTTGTGTGTGTGTGTGTGTGTGTGTGTGTGTGTGTGTGTGTGTGTGTGTGCAATACACACATGTCTGATGCCCATGGAGGAGAGAAGAAGGTATTGGATACCCTGGAACTGGAGTTACAGGTGGTTGTGAGCAACCATGTGGATTCTGGAAATCCAACCCTAGTCTTCTGTAAGAGTCACAAACCCTTTAACTCTTGAGCCTTCTCTCCAGCCCTGGAGGTCCAGGGAGTGTTTCTCAATCAGAAGTTAAACCAGGCTGACTGTGGTGGTGCACATCTTTAATCTCTGAGCTCAAAAGACAGAACACAGATATCTGCAAATTCCAGGCCAGGCAGGAAAACACATTTGAGATCCTTTCTCAAAAACAAACAAACTTCATCACACTACTTTATCAGCTAATTAAAAACATAATTTAAAAACTGATTTAGAAAAGAAATATCATGAACATGTGGATAATGCTCGTCTCCAAAGCCATGGGTTATTAGATGAAAATAACTGCCTGGTGTGAAATATCCTTTTAGGAGCTTTTAGCTAGGAAGGACCTAGAGACCCCTAAACTATACAGGCTATGATCATTGCCTTTTTTTCCCCACTAGAGCACAATGGTAAGGCTGAAGAAACCACCCTATTGCTGAAAATATCACATACCCTGTTTGCAGAATACAGACTGAGTATTCTGGAGTTGAGTTGGAAGCTACATCCTGCTCGATAGTCTTCCTAGTGTAGAAAGCTCCTATGCAGCAGCTGTAGGGGAAAAAAGTTAGGAAGGTCTTTCCAGTCTTTTGATCTTGCTTACTACAATACCAGTATACCATGAAAGATGTGAAAGAGGGAAAGATGCCCCCAACAGCACCTGTGACAGGTGGAAGAACTAGCCCTGAAGTCATGAGAATGGGAAAGCTATCCCTACCCCTCATCAGCTACAGCACTCAGGAGAGTAGGCCCTGAACCTTATCTGGGCAGCACAGTAGAACTGACCCTGTTGGCAGGGGTATGGCAGAGCCAGCCCTGAAGGCATGGGAGTGAGATAGCTGGCCCCACCCCTTCATCTGCCAGGTGGTGATGAGAGCAAGGGAGAGATGCCCTCCCCTCTCCTCCCTGCTACCTGTGGTGGGTGAGGTAGCTGACACCCCCTTACCAAGCTGCAGCACTTGGGAAATCAGGCTCTACACCTTGGCTAGGTAGTGCAGTAGAGCCAACCTTGTTGGCAGGGGGAGGGGGAGTAAGGATGGGGGTGCCGGTGAGCTGGCCCTGAGAATGTGAGTGTGGGAGACCTGGCCCAACCCCCATCTACATTATGGTGTGTGGGCGAGGGAGAGATGCCCTCAGCCCCACCCTTTGCTGTCTGTGGCAGTTGGGAGAACTGGCCCTGAGGTCTTAAGAGTGGGAGAGCTGTTCCTGCTCCTCACCAGCCGCAGCATTCAGGAGAGTGACCCTTGCACCTTGCCTGGGCAACAAAGTAGAGATGGCCCTGGTGGTGAGGGTGAGCCAGACCTCAGGGAATGAGAGCAGAAGAACCAGTCCCACCCCTTGCTCTGTGCTGCTTAGCGTGAACTAGCTGGGGCGATGCTGGAGAGCTCACCATGATGATAAGGACTGGGGAGAGCTGGGGGGCTGACCAACCCTACAATTTCCCAGGTCCAGAAAGAGGGCTATAAGTTGGTCCACCCCACTTTCATCCCATCTATGATCTGCTGGAACAAATGAGGGCCAGGTCCTACAGACTCAAAGCTGCAGGATCTCCATGACACAGGACAACAGGATATTGAAGTGTAGCCCCAGTAAGGGCCCGGTATTGATAATGTAGCAGAAACCAGAGGCCCTGAACCAGACTCTTTGTAATGAATACTTGCTAGCAAAGATATATGGACTAAATGGTATACTGTGACTCACAGTGTCACACAACAGCTTCCACAATGAGATTTTTCCTTTCTTTCTTTTTTCTTTTTGTTCTTTTCTTTTTTCTTAAACTTCATTTTATTTTATTTGGGGGTAGTGTTGCAAAGGCAGAGGATGGATACAAATGGACAGGGGGATGAATGGGATCAAGATGTATGGTGTGAAAGACACAAAGAAGAAAGAAAAGAAAGAAAGAAAGAGAAGAAAGATAGTATGATGTAGAGAAAGGAAGGAAGGAAGGAAGGAAGGAAGGAAGGAAGGAAGGAAGGAAGGAAGGA
>CABHPP010140806.1:0-25655 GCA_902168425.1 Peromyscus attwateri | reverse complement strand
TATTTTTTTTAATTTATTATTATTATTATTATTATTTTTTTTTTTTTGGTTTTTCAAGAGACGGTTTCTCTGAGTAGCCCTGACCGTCCTGGAACTAGCTCTGTAGACCAGGCTGGCCTCAAACTCACAGATTAAAGGATTAAAGACATGCACCACCACCATGCAGCTGAACATCACTTTAAAGTAGCTGTGTAAACTAAAAATATATACTGTGGTTGGACAGTGGTGGTACACGTCTTTAATCCCAGCATTTGGGAAGCAAGGCAAGCAGATCTCTGAGTTCAAGGCCAGCCTGGTCTACAGAGCGAGTTCCAAGATAGCCAGGGCTACACAGAGAAACCCTGTCTCAAAACACACACACACACACACACACACACACACACACACACACACACAGACACACACACACACACAGTGGAGAGCTGGGCATGGTGCAGCCTGTAATCTCAGCAGTGGAGAGGTCAGTGACTCCTCAGCTACAATACAGAGTGAAACTCTATCTCAACACAGCGAATAAAAAGTGTGTGCACACACTGTGGAGTGTAAAGCAATCTTTAAAGTAACACAACAGAGAGTTTTAGCATTCGAATTGATAGGGAGGTTAGAACAGAGTCACATAAAAAAAATCTTAATGAACTCAAAAGAATACAGAAAAAAATGGGGAGTGTGGAAAACAGAACACGGAACAGAAACCTTGGCTCACAAAAGCAAAGTGGACAGTTTCTGAGATACAACATGCAAGGTTGGCCTCTGGCTTACACACACACACTTGTACACACACGCACACTTGCACACTATAAAAGAGAAAGAAAGAACATAAAGCCTTGGAAAATAGGACATCCAGGACTCTGGGAATCCAAAACAAGAAGAGATAGACCATTAGAAGAGTCACCACACCAGTAAAGACAGAGGACTCGGGCCCCAGCTGAGTGTAATGAGCAGTCAACCCAGACTTCAGTAAGAAGACAGGGTGCTCCAGGGGGGTTTCCAAGGACCAAGAGGAAGACTTAGCTGCTTGCATTTGAATGCACTAATAAATATATGAAGGAAATACCATCTAACTCAGTGGTTCTCAACCTTCCTAAATCTGTGACCCTTTAATACAGTTCCTCATGTTGTGGTGACTCCCCCCACCATAAAATTATTTTGTTGCTATTTTATAACTATAATTTTGCTACTGTTATGAGTCGTAATGTAAATAACTGATATGCAGGATATCTGATATGGGACGCCTATGAAAGGGTCCTTAGACAATAAGGGGTCGTGACCCACAGGTTGAGAACCAGTGCTTTAGCGTGGCAATGTGATGGGGCCACAGAAAATTGAGTAGACAAAATGGAGCAATTTTGAGTGCTAGGAAAGCAAAGAAAATTGCATGAGAGATGTAATCATAGTAGGAAACATGGCTGTGTTCTAATTATATTCACCTAGGCATGACAATGTAAGTAGAGATCATTGATTTAGCCAACCTTGGGTTCACTGGCAGAGTATGTTAGAGCTAAACTTCTGACTCCCAAGGAGTTGGAAGAAAAAAACCTCTGAAAGTAGCATATGAGGAAATAGTAATGTAAGTATTCTGTGGGGCAGATGGACGTGGACATCGGAGATGTGTCTGCAAGAAGGAACAGCAAGGTGGGTGTCTGTAGGAACGGGTGGAGAGTGCTCAACCATTGCTGTGCTGTTTGCGTTCCAAAGCCAATATTCTCTGACTTTTTAAATTATACGTAAATATGCCTTGGGCAAGACACAATTCAATTTAAGAAAGCATGGGGGGGGGAAACAAAACAAAACACCGAATGAGCATTGGTAACAATGAAACAATGCTCTGGACTCTGTATTTCCTCCTATTTTGTCTAGAGTTTCTCCAAAACCACCACTTTCATTTAAAAAAAAAAAATCAGATTCATAGATCAGTAAATGCATGGACAAAACCCATCACATTTACTATGCTGAGGACAAGACAAATGAAGGTGGGACATGCCAGAGCCAAGAGCAGCTGGCAATGTTCCTGGTCCCCAGAGCCTAGAAGCAGCCTCCCCTGGGCCATCATTATGGCATCACTCCAGGACAGAAGCCTGCCTTCCTGAGAATCCAAAGCATGCTAACTACAATAAGGGACAGCCTCTAACACATATCCCCACACACACCACTACAATGACAATACCATCACCCCTCACCCCCACACACACACATACAACACAAACGCACACATGCACACGCCATCCAGATTAGTAGAGATCTCCACCATCGATAAGATCATGTTGATGTTTATTCTCTGTAAAAGTCCCCAAAATTAGAAATAATGGTCTAATTCCCGGTCCCAGTTACTCAATAGACTGAGGAAGAAAGATACCTGAGCCTAACTCAAGACAAGCCCGGGTCAACAGAGTAAAACTCTCAGAACGAAGCACAAGAGAACCCACACATTGCTGTTTGATAACTAGGTCTCTTAGATACCCGATATCTGTTCTTTAGGATAGAAGGAAAAAGTGAGGGCAGGGAGGTCAGCGTGGAGAAATAGTTCAGCAGTCAATAACCATGGCTGCTCATCCAGGGGACCAGGGTTCAATTCCCAGCAAACTACTTAAACCAAGACCCTCCAGCTTCCTTTCCCCCTGTTTCTTTCCATCTCCTTTATTACTTTTCTTCCAAAACTATTTATACTGCATCCAGGTAAAATACTTAACGCTGATGTGGCCTTCACAGAAGTCTTACGACGGAGGATGCCTGAAAAATAACATATATAAATGAACATAGTATCAAGAACGTTTTAGGGCCGCAAAGCCAGACGATGAAGGCAATATCTGACACCTGGGCACCGATACCTTGTTGGGTTGGAAAGGGGCTAGGGCACAACATTTAGTAAACAGTGAGTCGTGTACGCAGAGTCTGGAAGGTACAGATGAGAAAACGTTCCCAGGACCCAGGCTGAGCCCTGCTGATGAGATACCTAGACACCTTAACCCTGAGCCTTTCACATTGCTTTTTCTGCCTTCGGACCACGAGAGATAGTCTATTTGCAGGCTACCACAGAGATCTCTTGGCTGTAACACTTGACTTTTATGTCTCCCTCAGCCTTCCCATTGTCTTCTCCGAGTCAACAGTTCTCATGTTAGACATCCTGACCCAATTACCCTCCCCTCGTATCAATACCTGAGTTATTGCACCGAGCTCCTGCTCCTCTCCATACACTCCAGTTTCCCACCGTGGAATTGTTAGCGAAGTCTATAGCATCCTGGTGCAGCCAGTGGATGCTTGTGGTCAGTTGGCTGGTGAGATCTAACTCTTTGAATTATGTCTTCCTCAAAGTCTGTGTCTTCAAACCATACCTGATGCCAAGCTCTCTGCATGCATAGTCAGTTTACTGGGGAATGCGCCCCCCATCAGCCCCTGTGGTGAGAGAGTAAAAGATGTGAACTTGACCTCCAGAAGATAAACTCTGTGCTTTTTTTTTTTTAATGAGATCTCTTTTTCTCTTCTAATTTATTTATTTTTACTTTATGTGCATTGGTATTTTGCCTGCCTGTTTGTCTGATCTTGGAGTTACAGACAGCTGTGAGCTGCCATGTGGGTGCTGGGAAATGAACCCAGGTCCTCTGGAAGAACAGTCAGTGCTCTTTAATGGATGAGCCGTCTCTCCAGCCCCCACATTCTGTGCTTTTTTAACATGTGCTGCGCTAATCTCACAGGTTATATTTGTTACTTTTCTCTTTGCTGTGGCAAAAACACGAGAGAGAGAGAGAGAGAGAGAGAGAGAGAGAGAGAGAGAGAGAGAGAAACTCAAACTCAAAAATGGAAGGGTTTGAAGCCAGAGATTTCACGGTGGCCAGAACACGAGGCAGCGGGTCACATTGAATCCACAGTCAGGAAGCAGAGACGGATAATGTTGGTGACTGGCTCGCTTTCTCCGTTTCACTCAGTCTAGGACTCTAGCCCATGGAACGGCGCCCATACTCACCGTGAGTCTTCCCATCTTAATTAACCCAATCTAGAAACTCCCCCACATTCGCAGGGATTCTCAATTTGCTTCCTCGGGGATTCAAAAATCTTAGCAAATCCACCATCATGATTAGCTAGAGGAACAGAGAGGAACCCAGAGCTGTGGGGGGCCCTTCTGAGTTATCCCAAACTGGAGCATGGAGGCGGGGCTTTGGTAGCCTCGCATCTGCCAATCACGGGGGCTGCCTTGGCTGGGGTATAACTTGGAGTGTTGCACCTGCCTCCAGGCAAGAGCAGTATCCAGGGAGGAGTCCAGCTACGGGCATCAATCAGCTTAGTGTTGTCCCGTCAGCTGGCGACAGTGCTGGGGGCTGGAGCAACCAGATCTTTCTGGTCCTCTGGGAAACGCAGAGAGGGTATAAGGGACGGCAGCCACAGCCCCCACTTCCACACTTGTAGAAGAGAACAATTAGCTTCTTTTCCCTGGGCATGTGTGGAATCAACATCTGGATGCCTGGAGCCAGAGGCCCATTACAAGTAGCAAAAGAATTTGGACAGGATGCATTTAATCTTGAGTTAATGGTACAATGCTCCGCCAAGAAAAACCTCTCAGCTTCAACATATTTTACTTTGAAAAACTGTTATTGTCAGGGACAGGGGAAATTCCTCCTCCCTTCAGTTTCTCTGCCAGATGACATAGTGACTGGAGGGGACCGGTGACCCGGTGTGTTATCTCTCTCATCTGAGAAAATATCTCCCCCACAGTACCAGCTCCCCCAAACCTGGCCGTGGTTTCTGTGTAATTCTAGACTCTGACAGCTGCAGGAGTCAAAAAGAAAGGAGGCTGCTTACAAACAGACCACGTTTTCAGAGGCCACGTTGCTAAACACTAGATATGTTGGGTTTCCCTGAGCGCCCATGTTGGGTTTCCCTGAGCGCCATCCCCACCCCCACCCCACCTCCCATTGCCGGGATAGAAGGAAAGTGAGAAATTCAGAGGGACCACTCTGAGTCTAGTGTTCTTTCTCACCCAGCCCCGACTCTGCAGCCAGTAAGATGGTTGTCATTATTAACAGCCATTTTCCAGACGTAGAGGGACCATGTGTGGAAGAGGAAGGACGGTAAAATTATCCTAATACTCTAGAACAGGAAAGGGAGGCTCCTTGATTACCTAACTCGATGGAATCAGCGGGCAAATCGAGCTCAACTTTAAAGTTCAAGTTCCATCTCTCATGGGGTCTAACGGAGCGAAGGATCTTGGTGAATGCGTGTCCAAGCAATGAGGAAACCATTTAGGGTAAGAAGCAAGAGCATCAGTGGAGGCAGGGTTGCCACAGCCTGAGAGTGGCCTCCTCATACCTGCTCCTCAGAGAGGTCCTTCACGCTCGGAGAATTGGGAAGGGCTGCTCTCCCCAGTCCAGAGCTGGGTGGAGTTTCTCCAGGTGGGACAAGAAAGGGCCACTTTGGGGTCTTGGGCTTTCTGATCTCTGTCCCCATACAGCAAACAGAGGAGCTCTGCAGGCCCTTCTACAAGGCTTTCTTGTAGGGCCAGGGTAGGACTAGGGACAGGGTAGGGTGGCATAGGATGGGATAGAGTAGGGTAGGGTAGGGTAGGGTAGGGTAGGGTAGGGTATAGTATGGCAGGGTAGCCTAGGATAGGATGAGGGGTGTCTACAGTCCCCCCCCTTCAGCTCACATGACAGGGGCTGGGTCTGTAGTTCAGTTGGAAGAGTCCTGGCTCAGAATGCACAAAGTCCTCAGTTCAGTCTTAGCACCCTATAAAACCAGGTATGATGGTGCATGGCTGTAATCCCAGCACTTGGGAGGTAGAGGCAAGAGGATCAGAAGCTCACAGTCATCCTTGGCTATGTGTAGAGCCAAAGGCCAGCCAGGGCTACATGAAACCCTTTCTCAAAACAACACAAGCCATATAGTGAAGTGTGGGTGGAGACTGCTGTACTGTTTTCGTCTTGAGTCCGTTCCATGTCTGGATCAAAGCATGTGTCCCTAGTCAACAAAGCTTTTTCAGAGAGACATTCCGACATTTTCCACTCAGTGATGTTGCTCGGGTTGAGGTCACTCATCCCATTTCTGGCTGAAGAAAACCAAGATTCAGAAAAGTTACTTGCCTTACTCACAGCTACCCCCAGCACCACACCCCAGGTCTCCTTTCAGATCTACTGTTCTCTGTTCTCTTTGTACATCGCCAAGGTGTGTGAGCACGGCTGAGTAGGGCAAATTAGTACAGGTACTCTATTGCACCATGGGGAAACTAATTTTTTTGGGGGGACAGGGTTTCTCTGTGTAGCTTTGGAGCCTGTCCTGGAACTCACTCTGTAGACCAGGCTGGCCTCGAACTCACAGAGATCCGCCTGCCTCTGCCTCCCGAGTGCTGGGATTAAAGGTGTGCGCCACCACTGCCCAGCAGGGAAGCTAAGTTTTGAGAAGAGCTGTGTTGGCATCTTGGACCTCTCCTCAGAGAAGCCTGGGTTTACTTTGTTGTTCCCAGGCCCAACCCTCTCACCTGTAAAACGAGATGATGGCTTCTCTATGGCTAATTCCGGTCAGCTAGCCACTGGCTCCACCCTCTGATTTAAGATAAACTTTATTAACCCAGTCTCGGGGTGTCACAGTGATCACATATCCCAAAACAATGAGATCTGTCACTCTCGTGTCTGAAAGATGGTTTTAGGGCTAAAGGATACCACAATTACAAGGAAGCTGGCCCACACCATTTGAAATAAGTTTGTCAACTGTTTTCCTGTTTAGAAGATGTGAAATTGTCCCTACACAGACTTGTGATTATTCTCAGACACTTATTTTTACCTGTCACATTCTAAGGCCAACTTGAGTCAACTGGTTGAATGACCAACTCAAGGCGGAGGAAGCTCATCCGTTCCGTTTCACCTTTTCTCTGAATGAATAAATGCAGGCAAGGACCTCATCACCGAGAAGTACAGGGCGAGCTGCAGAGATGGCTCAGGGGGTAAGAGCACTTGTTGCTCTTGCAGAGGACCCAGGTTCAGTTCCCAGCACCTACATGGTGGCTCACAACCACCTGCAACTCCAGTGCCAGGAGATCAGATGCCTTCTTCTGACCTCTGCAAGAACCAGGCACATGCATAATGCACAGACATACCTGCAGGCAGAATCACTCATGTACACAAAACAAAATAATCTAAATACTAAGAAGAAGAGCAGGGTGTCTACTGAGCTGGCACTATGCCAAACCCAGAGGACGCAGGATGGACAGTTGCCTACCCTCACCTGGCTTCAGTCAAAGATAATGTCCAGTCTGTGAGCTACTCCATGGGAGCTTTCAAGTCTTCTTTCAAGTAAGCTTTTGGGTAATCAGGCTTTCTGTGCTCAGTCTACTTTTCCTTGTCTACTGGGCCCCATGCCTGTTCCGAGGCCCTGTTTTTACTCAGTTGGTTCTGCAGTCATGGCTTCTGAATTGATCACCTGGCCTCTTGACTTCCTCTGGTCCTTTTCTTCATCATACGGTCTATAAAGCTCTGAAGAAGAAAGTCTCCGGAGCACACACTCTAACTTAGTTTCCTTCCAGTGGCTTCCCCATCACTGGGAATAAAGCTTGGTAGGACTCCATAGAGTCTTTCCTTCCTTTGATTCTGTTGCTTTCTCATTTTCTGCCTTCTTGCCCCCTCACGTAGAGCATCTCTCTTGTTTTCTGCATCTTCTGCCTCAGCTTGACGGGCACATCATTCATCCAGTCTTTCCTTTGTTCTGGATTTACTGAGAGCCTACCTCGTTCTGGACAAAACAGATTGATGGGCGATGTCATTCTGTATGATGTGAATATGTGTTGCTCTGATTGGTTGATAAATAAAGCTGTTTGGCCAATGGTGAGGCAGAATAAGGTTAGGCAGGACATTCCAACTAGAGAGAGAGGAAGGGGAAAAACAAACAGAGGAGATGCTGCGAGCCACTGCCAGGAGAAGCAAGATGTAAAGTACCAGTAAGCCACAAGCTATGTGGCAAAGTATAGATTTGAAGAAATAGGTTAATTTAAGATATAAGAGCTAGCTAGAGAGAAGCTTGAGCCATTAGGCCATATAGTTCATAATTAATATAAGTCTCTGTGTGTTCATTTGGGTCTGAGTGGCTGCGGGACCAGAAAAATTTCGGCTACAACAGATAGAGAAACACAGGGCATGTGTGATTTCAGTTACAGAGCTAACTCCAAGTCAGAGCCGTGCGGGCAAAGACCTGGAGAGGTATGGGACTCTGCTTTGGGTCTGAGCACAGAAGTCCACAGGCGAGTGAAGGAGTTGGTCCTGCCAAGGGAGGTGGAAGTGAGGAGTACAGAACTTCAAGGGTCTAGAGAAACAGGTGCACACACTATGATGAGCATGAAGCTGGAGCATGTTATGACTGACTGGCTGGAAGTTCAGGATGACCAGGACAGAGAGAGGAGACAGGGATAGGAGATGAAGCCAGGGAAGAGGCCTTACATAGATTTGTCCTGACACCCTCTCACAACCTCCTCGACCTGTGGCCTCCAAAGGATCAGGATTTCTCTTGATTGGAGTATTTGTGATTTTAAGTACCCGTGTTCCCCACCACACCTAAAGCGCTCTGTATCTTGGCCTTGCTTTAATTTCTCTAGGTTCTTAATAAATCTTTATAAGTAAGTGGATGAGTCACAGCAGCAACAGTGGAGTGGGGTAATAACACGTCATCTACATCCATGCAACGTGGATGTGACAGGGTACGCAGCTGGCTTTCTCTCACTGCAACGAATATCCACAAGAAATCAGCTTACAAAGGGAAGAGTTTGAATGACAGTCCCTGCTGCTTTGGGACACCTCACAGCCACCTCATGACCGGGAAGGAGGAGAGAAAGGAGAAAAGACCATAGTCCCCCTGAGGTTGGACCCCCCCCCCAATAATCCAAAGACCTCACACAAAGACCCACCTCAAAGCTTCTGTAAATTCCAAGTTGCCTTCTTGGGGAGGGAGCGACACTTCAGAGATGGGCTTTGGGGGGGACAGTTATCAGAATCACGTAGTGAGCAGCAAAGGGATGCAGACAGTGTGTAGTGGGGGAGAGATGAAGGGAGAGGAGATGATTCTAAATGTGGGTCCTAGGAGTGACGGGGGAGTGATAACTCCCTCTGGCAGAGAGTAGCTGGAGGATTTGAGATGAAGTTGGGCACTGGCAGGCTGCGATGGGGAGGTGGGTGAGGAATTCCTGGCACAGGGGATCCTCACGTGTGGGAGGATCATTTGGAGAAAAGAAGAGTAGACCCAGATGTATCTGCGAAATAACAGGAAGAGCTCGTGAGCAGAGAGAGGCCCCGTGTCTTCCACGCTCTCTGGGCCTAGAATCTGGGGTTGTCGTCTTTGGGAGTTTCTACAAACACTGATGTCCAAGGGACTGTGGGCAACTGAACAGGGAGAACCGTTGAAAGATGCTGGAGCTGTAACAAGCTGAAATGGACGTGGACGTGCAATGTCGGCTGCTCTGGTGGTGGTCGCTCGGCAGCAAGCCACCTGTCCAGATGTAGGGACAGACAGTGGACCAGGAGGCTCTACCATAGGTATCTGTCAGAGTCAACCTGGCTCCAAGATGGAAGTCTAATAGGTCCACTCTGAGAGACATCCCCGGCACCATCCCACTCAGATTCCCACGCAAAGCGAGAATCCCTTCTGGGTTAGTTTCTGAGGATTAGCCTAGACACCCACTACAGACGGCGTGGCTGTTGTGGACAGACCATATGGACAGTCAAGTGAAGGCACTGGCTCCATTTGAAACCCACGGCAGAATCCATCCTTACCTCTCTTATGACACTCTGGCAGGTCTCTGGAGTCATGGAGATTTTTGACTTGCAGCTGCAAAATGCCCATCTCTGCCTTGGTCTCTGTCCTCACATGGCGTTGTCCCCATGTATCTGTCCTCACATGGAGTTGTTTCCGTGTCTCTGTCCTCGGGTGACATTGTCCCGCGTCTTCCCACGGTGACTCTGTCCTTACAAGGCATTGTCCCCATGTCCCTGTTTTCGCATGGTATTGTTCCTGTGTCTCTGTCCCCACACAGCGTTGTCCCTATGTCTTTACTTAGTTGGTGTCTTCTCATGAGGCTACCAGTCAACTTGAGTTGGGTTAGGACCCTCCCTACTCCTGCATGAGCCCATCTTTACTAGTGACATTTGCAACAGCTGTTTCCAAGGAAGGTCACACCACATACATAGGACACTGAGGATAAGGATGTCAACGTATCTTGTGTGGGGAAGTCACATACCTTTCAATATTATTCCTAACAAGGGGCTTCACAACTCCAATGGGCCCACGGCCTCCAGCAGAGATGGTGTTTTGTTGGAACATTCCTTCTCTCCAATCTCCCTCCCATCCTCCCTCTCTCCCAAATATTTATCAAGGGATTAATGTATTCCAGGAATAGTGCCAAGTCCTGGGTGCCCAACAGTAAACAAAACGGAGGAGGGAACGGCTTTCATTACATTATCTTCTCCCACAAGTCCTCTGAGGTCAACCGAGTACCCCAGCTGCACCCTGAATCTCTGCCCTCTGCTTGTATGAACCTATGGTAGGTTCCCTAAGGCTCCTGTGGACCCACCACCTTTCATTTCTTCACAAGGCCATCCAATGTAGTCACTGTATATAGAGTTCGTGGTCCAAACCACAACACTTTCGAGAGTGAAAATGGATACTATTAATAACACCGAGACCCAGGTAGACACCAAGAATCCTTAGGAAAGCCTATGGCCCACTCACGTGGCATGGGTCCAGGTCCTTTCCCACCACTCTCTGCTCTTTCTGTCTCCTTTCAATCAGTGCGTTCAGAGCTCAGGGCCATCTGCTCTGCTGCAGCGGAGAGTGGAGAGCAGGAAAGGAGACTATGGGAGCACAGCGGGCTGGAGCCACAGCAGAGACAGGAGGCGAGCCAAAGATGAAGGCAGCGCCCCTGAGGAGCTGGTACAGGCCTTTCAACACACAAGCAGAAGTTTCTCCCCACAGGGCAGTTGGAGGGGAGGTACCTCGCAGGGCTTGCGGCAAGCTGTTTCTGATTTCCACTCATGACTCCATTTCCCGGGGTCACGGAAGCTCCCACTGGGTACCGTCGTGGTTTGGATGAAAAGTATTCCTGATAGGCTCATGTATTTGACCTCCCCCGGGGGTGGTGCTCCTTAGGAAAGGTATGGCACCTTCAGGAGATAGAGCCTTGCTAGAGGAAGTACGTCACTGGAGGTGAGCTTTGAAGGTTTATGGCTTTACCCTACTTCCTGTTCTCTGTGTCTGCTCCCTAGGGGTGGATGAAATTGTGACCGGCCAGCTTCCTGTTCCGGCCATCGTGCTTGCCTGGTCTTTTACCACGCCCTTCCCACCAGCATCACTGGTATCTCCCTGGACCAGTAAGCCAAAATAAACTCTTCCTTTCTTAAGATGCTTTCGTCATTTTACTACATTTTGGGCATTTTACTATAACAACAGAAAAGGAACTAATATAGATGATAAGGCTACTTGAAGAAAACTCTAGAATATCAGTGGAAGGATGCACTCGTCCTGGAGACTGTCGTACTGTCCTGCTTCTGATCAGGTTTGTTCTGGGCAAAGATGACTAAAAGGTAAGCTATATTTGGCTAATGAGGCATTAAGCAATGTAGTCCAGGACCCCATGACACTATAGACTCCAAAAAGAGTGAGTCACTATGTTTCTTTCAGAATAGTCTTCTGTGGGGGAAGGGAAGACTGTGTTCTTTGTCCCTATGGAGACAAAGATCATCCTTGAGCCCAGCATGATGGGACATACCTATAATCCTAGCACTCATGTGGTTGAGCCAGGAGGATCCAGAGGTCAAGGCCAGCTTGGACTACATTATAAATTTGAGACCGGAATGGCATACATGAGACTCTGTCTCAAAAACAACTACAACAACAACAACAACAACAACAACCACCAAGCTGGGCATGGTGGTGAATGCCTTTAAATCCCAGCATTGGGGAGGCAGAAGCAGAGAATCTCTGTGACTTTGAGGCCAACCTGGTCTACAGAGAGTTACAGGATAGCCAGGGCTACACAGTGAAACCCTGTTTCAAAACAAGCAAACAAACAACAACAACAAAAGAAACGAACAAAAAAATACCCAAAGTTCACTTGGTCACAGACCTGGAAGAAGCTAAACTACTGAGCAAAACACATCACATGTATACAATTAAACTTAAGCCGTGGCAAAATACCTAAGGATTGTCACATATGCTGTGGTTGGAACGAGCCCACGAAAAACGGGGGGTTGAAATTTAGTTGCCATTGTGAGGTATTAAGAGGGCAGAAAACTCGCAAGATGTCTCTGTGGGTAAAGGAACTTGCTGCCAAGCCTGACCTAAGTGCAATGACCAGAGTCCATATGATGGTGGAGGAAGAGAAGAGAAGCCCACAAGTTGTCCTCTGACCTCTACACCCACGGGGTAGCACACGTGCACCCAAACAAATCCGAACCCATGTAATAAAGAAATAACAAGGGAATGACTAGAAAGAGTTGGTGGAAAACGTACTACTGTGGTACTTGAAAGTGAGCTTTGGGGAAGCATTTGGGGGTCAGGTGAGGTCATGGGGGTGGGTCCTAAATCCAGTGAGTGGGCTTGTGGCTTTCTCAGATAAGATGACCAAGAGATACCTAAGACAGGATGCTCAGTCCCTCTCACCAGAAGACATGCTGCACAACCTCGGGGCTCGGTGAGTGCTTGCTCTAGCAAAGGGGACCTTACCATTTGCTGACCTTGATCTTAAAGTTCCTAGCCTTCAGAACTGTAAACTGAATCAAACTTTCATCTTTTACTTATAGAACATTTTTAATTTCTCCTTTGAGGATTTCATACATAGATACAGTACATTTTGATCAGATCCATGCCCACTCCCCATCTCCAGATTTCTCAGGATCCTCCCCCTCAACATCATGGCCCCTTCCTAACTTCATGTTTATTTTCCTCCTCCTTCTCCCCTCCTCCCCTTCCTCCTCCCACTGAGTCCACTTAATACTGCTCCACATGTGCATTGGCATGGGACCATCCACTGGGAACATGGACAACCAACCAGTGACCACAGCCCCAAAGAAAAAGGACTTTCCCCTCTCCAGCAGCCATCAGTTCCTCAACTAAGGGCGAGTGAGGTCTCATGAACCACACCCCAGTCCACGCTGGAATTTTGACTAGTTTGATCCTGTTCAGGTTTTGAGCAGTTAATTACAGCGGAGGTGAGCTCCTGTGTGCAATGGCATGGCATGTCCAAAAGACAGCATTTCTCCATACCTTCCCTCATCCTCTGACTCTCACAGTCTTTCCGCCCCTCTTCTGGTACGTTCGCTGAGCCTTGGCCAGCAGAAGGAGTGGATATAGATGTTCCATTTAGTGCTGAGTACTCACCATCACTTAGCCTCAGTACTTGGCTCAGTCAGTGCAGACTCATTACTGCCCTGGAACTCTATGGTCACCTCTGCTGAGAATCTGCTGCCACGCTTGACTCAGACAGACCAGCTCTTTAGCCTTCAGGATTACTGCTGAGGGCATTTGTACAGTACTGAATGGACTGATTTCTGCATCTTTACCCATTCTGAATTCTGCAGCACTCATGTAGGGAGTGTGGCTTCTCTACCTACACACCTTTAGAGATGGCAGAAAGTGCATAGCTTAGAGACAGAAGAGCATACTGTGGCGAGCAAGACTTGGGCATGCCCTCGGTGAGCATGCTTGGCCAGGCCCTGGGCTCTTTTGCCCTTGTGGGATCCCTCATTAAAGGAGATCCTATACTCATTAGACATAGTAGCACTTACCTGTGATCCTAACTAGCATTTGAGAGGCAAAGGCAAGAAGATCAAGAGTTCAAAGACAGCCTGAGATGCATAATGAGTCCAAGACGAGCCTAAACTACATCATAGCATTCTATCTCAAAAATCCAGGAACTAAGGGTCTGGTTCATCAGGAGAGCACTCAATCATCTAGCATGTACAGTGCCTTGTCTTCAATCTCAAGCATCAAGAAACTAAAAATTGGATAAATAAAACAGTTCAGGTGTCCGATCCTTATCCTATTTTTTCCCTCCTAATTTTAAAAGCCATTTACGTTTTAATTTGTGGGCACCGCACTTGCTAGGTGCTTTACTGCAATCTGACTTGACCTTGCATGAGCTGGCCAACTAGAAGAAAGGCTGCTTCCCAGATGCCCCACCAAGTCAGACCTAACCCAAGAGTGTTCCTGGCGGTCTCTGCTATGGTAGACTTTGAGCCTTTGGTGGCTGGATGTTGGGAAAAGCCAAAGGATCGAGGTCAAACTGGCTGAAAGGAACACAGGACATTTGGGACAAAGTCTTTATCAGTTTTTAATGGATGGATTTCCACGTCCATGGTTCCCAACTTTCGTTTAGACTGGTAACTTTTAAACTCAATTATGGTGTGGCATCCGTAGAACTCCTACTTGGAAGTTTTTGAGTATTTCTCCAGGATAGGGATGAACCGGATGTGAAATCCCTAACAGACACACGTGTCCTCCAATCCCCGCTGCTCCCCTAACGCCTCCCCAATACCTGCCCCCAGGGGCAATGAGCCGGACCATGAGAAGTTCCTATTGTCCTCCCTGCTCTGTAGTGTGGCCCCTGGCTGAGGAGCTAGGTATCTGAGCTATTTTATGCGCATTTCCCTCATAAGATATTTTCAGTCGATGCCAGGTGTGCTGGAACCCAGCTCCCTGGTTAAGTGTAGAGCATCTGTGTTTGGGAAAAAATAGACATGAACATGCTGTCGCCAGGTTTACATGGAAATAAAATATGGACCCTGATTACAAAGAGGCACAATAAAGAAGATGGAGGTGGCCAGGTTTCTGGGCTGGGGAAAAACGACAGAAAATGCACTAGAAGAGTGAACTCGATGGTGGGGAGGGTAGATCCGGGAAAGCAGGAGTTGAGTTTGGGAATGTGCCAGTCAGTTTTTGTCAACTTGACACAAGGTAGAATTACCTGGGAAGAGGATCCCTCAGTTGAGGGACCCTCCATCAGACTGGCCATCAGTGTGTATATGTCTGTGGGGCACTTTCTTGATTAACTTTTGTTGTGGAAGGGCCCAACCCATTGTGGGGTGGTACCCCTGGGCAGGTGGTCCAGGGTTACATAAGGAGGCTGAGCAAGCCGTGAGAGCAAGCCAGTAAGCAGCATTCCTCCATGGTCTCTGCTTGAGTTCTTGCCCTGGCTTCCCTGCAGGGTGAAGTGTAACTCATAAGCCAAATAAACTCTTCCCTCCCCGAAGAGACAAGGTAGAACGGGGCCACACATTGTAGAACCATCTATACGAAGCAGCGGCTGTGAGTGCCACAGAGATAGTGTCTATGTACAGAAAATAAGGTGTGGCTATGAGGAATTGGACGGTCTCTGTGGGCACAAAGCAGGACCTGGGTGGGTCAGTCCTGGTTCAGTGCTGCCCAAACCCTGGGCAGAATGAGAGACTTGGGTGCATGAACGCTTCTGCCTGGAGCCTGGAGGATGACTGGGTAGACCCCACACAGACTGATTGCAAGGGGAAAGCACAGTGCATCTTTTGTCTGATACAATCTATGCAGACTACTGGAGGAATGTTTAAGCTCCAAGGGCCCAAGGTGTGTGGGGCCGGTCGGAAGTCAGCACCAGGGGGCTGGCAATAGCTTGTCTTGTACCTTGAAGATCTGGGAGGTTCAGAAACTGAAGCTGCATTTTCCAACCCCTGAAGCAAGACTTATTTTTTTTTTTTTTTTGCCTCTGCATCTACTTCTCTAAGTGTATTTTTTTAAAACAAGAATTCTGTTGATAGATACTATATAATCACATTGTTTAAATATTTGAGACAGTGATTGCACTACCATTCCATGTTAATTGCTACTTCTGCGAACATGTCAGATGCTTTCAGGCAAAATTAATTAGGGCCAAACAATTGATTGATGGCCTTTAAAAAAAACCCAAACCTTCAGAAATGAAACAGTTTTATAATCCAACTGCAAAGCGAATTTAGACAAAAGAATTTATCAGCTCAAAGATGAACTCCCCAAAGGCCACATGTGAATCTTGCCAGCAATAAAAACAAAAAAATAAAAAATAAATGCAAAACCTACCAGTGGAAACCGATTTAAAATAACTTAGTCCAACCTCCCGAGACAGACTTCTTCCTGTAGAGTCAGAGGCCTCATTCCTTGAATCGTGTGGTTGACGGGATCTCAGTACCTGTCAAGATATCTCCACTTAATGCTGGCTTTATTCTCCTTGCTTCCAAATACTTTCTTTGGTTGTAGTTTCCCATCCTTACCTCTTGTCCCTTGTAAATTTCTGGAGCAAAATTCTGTCTCTGACCTGGAGAGTTGAATTTTTGAGAAGTGAATCCTTGTGGCTCAGAAAACAAACGCACTCACCAGAAAGCCAAACTATTCCCCTGGTGATTATATTAGCATGAAGCTCTTGGGAGGTGTGGAGTTTGTGATGGTTGGTATTATCAACTTGATTGGTTCTGGAATAATCTTTGAGACACATTTCTGGGCCCGTGGATGGAGTTTCCAAGTTGAGTTCAATTGTGGCAGGAAAAATCTACATTAAATATGAGTGGCACCATTCCGTGCCCTGTGATCCAAAACTGAATAAGGAAGAAAAAGCTCTCTGAGCACCAACATTCATTTCTCTCTGCTTCCCGACTCTGGATACCACATGACCAGCTGTCTCATGCTCTTGAGGCCCTATCTTTCCCACCATGATGGACCTGAACCCTCAAACTGTGGACCAAAATAAGTTCTTCTTTAACTAATTTATTTATTTTGGTATTTCAAGACAGGTTTCTCTGTGTAGCCCTGGCTGTTCCTGGAACTCACTTTGTAGACCAGGCTGGCCTCGAACTCACTTTGTAGACCAGACGCCGGCCTCTCTCTGTCTCTGGAGTAGTGGAGTTAAAGGCATGCGCCACCACCGCCTGGCAATAAATTCTTTCTTACTTTAGACATTTCTGTCAAGTATTTTGCCAGCAACAAGGGAAATACTAACCTTGTTACTCGCATGAAGTAAGGCTCAGAACAATGTCTTTGGGAGGCCTTTCTTGGTTGAACAGATGAAGACCCATTCAACACTACCAATAAGCTTCATACACAATATTAAAGATCTTAAAAAAAAAAAAAGTTAGATTGCATGTGGGAAGCTGAGACAGGAAGATCACTGTGAATTAGAAGCCCATGGGGGCAAGAGAGTTGAGTTCCAGGCCAGCACTGAGTGACAGAGACATTATCTCAAAACAACACAAAATCAGAGGGTAGGCACAAATACACAGTGCGTTGTGTGCACGAGATTTAATATGAGATTGCCTGGACTTGGATTCTAATGGTGCTGTTTGCTAACACTGAGGCCTGGGGCACAGTTTTCTCCCATGAAAATGAGACGATGAGCATGAAAACAGTGGACCCTGCACGTTGTTGTGAAAATCAAGTGAGAACGCCCCGTATTTAGCCGGGGATGCAAACTCAATTCATTCAAATGAGAGAGGATGCTCAGTTAGCTTCTCCAGGAAGCCAGCATGCAGAACAGGTATAAACATGGCTAACAAAAAGGCTCGGTGGGTAAAAGCACTTGCGGCTCAGCCTGATGACCTGAGTTTGACCCCTGGGAACCAAAGTGCAAAAAGAGAACAACAGACCAAAGACAGTTATTCTCCGAGTTCTGCATGCCTGTTGTGACATGCCTGAGCCGACGTATACATACACACACAATGCAAAGCAAATAAATGCAATAAGTTTTTTTTTTTAAAGTAGACGTAAACAGATGTAATTAAAGTATAGCTCAAGGCCATATGTTTCAAGTGTCTGTTGATGCTTGCAATTTTGTTAATTTAAAATCCAATACCCAGCTGGGGATATGATGCAGTTGGTAGAGTGTTTGTCTAGCAGGATGAAGCCTTGGGTTCCATTTCCAGCACTGAATAAATTATACGTGGTGGTACGTGCCTGTAATCCTGACACTTGGGAGGTAGAGGCAGGAGGACCAGAGACATAAAGCTACACTTTGCAGCTGAGCAGTGGTGGCATGAGCCCTTAATCCCAGTACTTGGGAGGCAGAGGCAGGCCGATCTCTGTGGGTTTGAGGCCAACCTGGTCTACAAAGAGAGTCCCAGGACAGCCAGGGCTGGTACACAGAGAAACAAACAAACAGAGCTATGCTGTACAGCACAGCCAGTTCAAAGCTAGCTTTGGTTACATGAGACTGTCTCAGAAAGAACGAAGAGGAAGGAGGGGAGGGAGGGAGGGAGGGAGGGAGAAAGGAAGGAAGGAAGGAAGGAAGGAAGGAAGGAAGGAAGGAAGGAAGGAAGGAAGGAAGGAAGGAAAAGAAAACTGATACTCATGTTGGAAGTATGGATTCTCCATAAGACCGTTGTGAAGCTGAGGCAGGAGTATCTGAGTTTGGGTTTAGCATGACACTATCTCTAAAAAGAAATAGACACACAAGCAAACATTCCCCTTGCAGAGCCTGTCTTTTGAAGAGAGTTTTTAAAGAAGCCAAGCTGTGAAGTTTGATTGAAAATTTCAGCCCGACATCTGACTTTCTCACCTCTAAAGTACGGCAGATAGTGGACGGAAGGTGGGAAAATAATCCCAATAAAACAGTTGAAGGATTGGGAATGAGCAGGGGTAGTTTCAGTGTGGTCGACACTCTACAGTTACAAGTGGCTTTGTTATTTATCCAAGAGTGGGCCCTGGATCTAATAGTAGGCGCCTATGTATGATACATGGGATGAGAGAGGATACGTCATTTTCCCAGAATTCCGGCGTCTCCCCCATTTTTGCAGTCTAGGCTCCACTTTCCCATCTTCACACAATGGCCTCTCAGGACTCCTCGCAGAGGATCCGGCTGTGCCTGTCTTGGGTGGCTTTCTGGAACCTTGATGCAAGTCTCCACGACCCCCTCACTCTTGGATCATCAGTGCCTCAAAAACAACGCCTTGTGGAAGACCTTGCCAAACTCTGCCACAAGCTCAAGGTGGGCCCTGATCTACTGGACCGCGGTTGTGGAGGTCAATGTGGCCAACCCCCCTCCGCAACGTTTTCCTGGGTGGTTGTTTTTGAACAGAGAAGCCATATGGTAACATTCTCAGTTGGGCTCTCTCCTTTCAAATGTATATTTTTCCAAGTTAGAGCATCAGCAGGTAGCGTCTTGGTCCCAGGGCACCTTTCCTGTTGTGCAGGAAAGAGCTTGAAATGTCACTTTAATATTATTAATCTTGCCGCTTCTTCAGGAAAACACGGAATGGCGGATGACGCTGCCGTTACAGCAGGAGGGCAGAGAGGACCCGGGACCCGGGGCCCGGGATTAGGAGGCCGTGGCAGCTTCCGAGGAGGATTCAGCAGTGGTCTTAGGGGCCACAGTTTTGGAGGTAAAGTTGAGAACAAGGAGTGGGTCCCTGTCCCCAAGCTGGGCCACCAGGTTAAGGACCTGACGATCAAGTCCCTGGAGGAGATCTACCTGTTCTCCCTGTCCATTAAGGAACCTGAGATTATGGACTTTTTCCTGGACGCATCCCTAAAGGATGAGGTTCTAAAGATCATGCCAGTGCAGAAGCAGACTCGGTCTGCTTTTTTGACCTTTGATTAAGTCTGAAAAAAAGATGTTATTAATCTCTTCAACAGACAGAGCTCCTTTGTCTGCTCCCTTCTCCTCTGCAATCTTACACTTGCTCACACTCCTTCCCTCACCAAATCACACCGTTTTCTTGTCTTCCTGCTCTCCTTTGTTGCAGAATTGAGGAAGACTGGCAAGGAGTCACCATGCCACAGCCCAAATGTTATGCTGTATTAAAATTTCCTACACCCAAAAATTGAGTCCACTGTTTTTTTAAACCCGTCTCCTTCGAGTTCTCAGGACACAGAGAGAGTGAAGCCGTAGTCTTTGCTAGAATATAACACCAATGACCTATAGTCCACTCATCCACAGTAGGGTTCCAGTTGCCCCCTGAAACCTCATGAGTTGAGCCGCTACTCTGCTTTTCTCTTGGCGTTTCAGTCTTCTGAGCTCTCGCTACAGTGACTCCTTATGCTCTACTTACAGCAAGCATTCTGTAGCTTCTCTAGTTCACATCTCCAAACTCCATACTCCTCCTATAGACCAAAGGCCCGTGAGCAGCATAGGTTTGTCACAGTCCCAGCCCCCCTTCTCAGCACCAACTTTCTGTATGACTCACTTTTCTCATTGTGGTGACCAGAAAAGAAGCTACTTGAGGGGGGAAAAGGACTGGCTTTGGCTTACAGTTCTAAAGCATCCAGTCCATCGCGGTAGGGAAGGTATGGCGGTTAGAGCCCTTTAATTAGGGACTCATAGTTCCAGAGGGTTAGAGTTCTTGACCCATGGCCAGCAGCAGGTAGGCAGGCAAAGCACTGGAGCAGCAGCTGAGAGCTCACATGCAATTCACAAGTATGGGGGAGGGAGGGATGTGGGGTGGTGGAAAGCGCTAACCTGGAATGCTATGGGCTTTTGAAATCTCAAAGCCCACCCCGAATGATACAGCTCCTCCAACATGGCCACAACTTCCTAATCGTCAAACAGTTCCACCAGGCGGTGAACCAAGCACCCAAACACTTAGTCTATAGGGCCATTGTCACTCAAACTGTTAGGATCCACAGAAAACCTTCCAAAACAGAGACCACCACTCACATATGCAAACAACAAGAGTGTTGTTTATTCCAGCATGCAGGGGTCTGCCAGCCAGACAACCAAATGCCTGCGACCCCAAACGGAGATCGCAGGCTCCTTTTATAGGGAGGCAGGGGGGGGGGGGGGGGGATGAAGTCATCCTGAACATGATTGGCTAAGCAAGCAGCAGTTAAATTTGCTTGGCTGTGGCATCTTCGGACATGTCAGGGTAAGTCCAGACAAGTCGGGTATGTCTTAAGAGGGAGGGAGGTTGCAGGATCTGCCTTCTCCTGATTGCCTGGCCCCTATCTGCAGCCCCTCCAGGTCCATGGGCTGGTTGTTCTGAGGCCATCATGGTGTCCGTCCATCCCAGAGCCAGGACCACGTGGGCTGCAGGGCTCAGGGGTGGGCCAAGGAGGAGGTCGTGGTTGGAGCCCACCAGAGAATGACGAAGCTGCAAACCAGGAGAGGGGGATGGGGGCCATGCCAAAGGCCAGGGCCAAGGCAAAGGGGGGGGGGGCGCAGCGGTGACAGGTCTGCACCCTGTCGTTGGCCGTCTCCAAACCACATATATGTGATTTCTGACATGCTCTCAAGCACTGCTCCTATTAGCCCAGTGCAAAGCACATCACTTCTTTTCATTAGCAACAGCAACCGTAACACACACGACTGCACTGTGTCTGTCTCAAGTCTTTCTGCTTTTGATGTTCTTTGGATCTGACTAAAGGCAGCTAGTAATTACGTCTGTAACGTCCACGTTTGGTTTTCTTGAAAGATCCTCTGTCTGAAAACGGAATGGACCCGACTTTAAATTTGGCCTCCAGCAAAGTCTTGAGGCATGGATGGTTGGCCTTCAAATTCTTTGCCACATTGTAACAAGGATGAGCTTCATTCCAGTCCCTAGTAAAGTCTGTATTTCCCTCTAAAACCTCATCAGCACAGCCTTTACTGTCCATACTCCCATGAACTCTTCAGTGGTTTGAATGAGAATGTCCCCCACAGGCTCATAAATTTAAATGACTTGGTCTCCCATTGGTGACACTATTTGAAGAGGTTTAGGAGGCATGGTCTTGACATAGGAAGTGAGAAGCCACCGTAGGCTTCTCTTGGCCCCAGCCACTACTAGGCTTAAGTTTCAATTTCTGCTTTAAGTTTCAGTTTCTGGGGTTTTTGTTTGTTTGTTTGTTTGTTTGTTTTTTGTTTGTTTGTTTGTTTGTTTTTGCTTTTCGAGACAGGGTTTTTCTGTGTTGTTTTGGTGCCTGTCCTGGATCTTGCTCTGTAGACCAGGCTGGCCTTGAACTCACAGAGATCCTCCTGGCTCTGCCTCCTGAGTGCTGGGATTAAAGGCCTGAGCCACCACCTCCTGGCTCAGTGTCTGTCCCTGGAAAAAGACAAAGGGCAGTCAATCAACAACACCCCTGGACAGCAGGAGGCAAAGGAGATAGCACCAGGTCCAGCCATCCCCTACAATACAAATCCTGTTAACCCCCCCCACCCCCCCCTGCCCCTTAAGGCCTGTCCAGACTTGCCCAGCCATGCCCCAGTCCATCAGAAACATATTAGTGTAATTCCTACTTGCTCAGCCAATCACATTTGTTGGAGATGACTTAACTGGAATTCCCCAAGCTTCTCTTGGGGGGGGGGGGGGTGCTGCCAGTTTGATGTGTGGCTGACCCCAGCATGCTGGAAATAAAGGCTCTTGTTGATTGCATATGTGAGTGGTGGTCTTTGTGGGGTGATCTGCGGACCCTAACAGAAGTAGTCACTGGGGGGGGGGGTAGCCTTTGAGAGTTGAAAGCCTCAGGCTGCCTTCCCGTTGGCCTTCACTGCTTCGTGCCTGGGTTTGAAGATCAGCTCAACTTCCTGCCCTTGTCATTGTCCCTGCTGCTAGCCATCATGTCTCCTTCCATGATGGACTCCCAACCCTCTGGAACTATAAGCCCCATACACTCTTCCTTCAATGTGTTGCCTTGGTCATGGTGCTTCATCACAGCAATAGAAATGTAACCAATAAACCCCTAAGCTAAAATCAACCATGAGACTCCACTCAGCTAGGCTAGCCTAGACTTCCTCTCCTCAGGTCCTCCGAGCATCTGCAAACTCTCCTGATAAACCCATTCCTCCACACCACAGGTGGTGCTGTCACTAACAGGTCTACTTCTCAGCCCCAAGATTGCTGTCCGATTTCTGTCACATAAGAAAACGCCAGAGACAATCAACTTTATATAGAGAAAGGTTTATTTTGGCCCATGACGTTAGAGGTAGCAGTGGTGGTCCTGTGAACACCGCTTTTAGACGGTGGAGATGCCAGAAGACAATGGCTAACATGTATCACGGACCACCTCACAGATAGGGAGAAAAAGAAAATAGGTCCAGGGGTCCAATGTCTCCTTTGAAGTGACCCAAGGACCACCTCCTAAGCCGCCTTATCCCCTACATTTTTCAGCAGTGCCACCCTATAGATCATATCTTCAACACATCGGCATTTAGGAAACATTCAACCATCAGGCTCAAGTTGACATTTAACCCCAATTATGAGCTATTAAGAAGAAAACCATATGGGATTCTTAAGAGGTGATTAGGGTTCTGGCCTCGAGATTGATTGGTCTATTGATGGGTTCATGGATTAGCGGGCTAATAGATCCTCTCAAGAGTATGTGTGCCATAAGAATTCATTTTACTGGGTTACCTGGCCACTCACTCCTTGTCTCTTAGCTCCCGACGTCTTTCACTTCCTCAGGATTTTACCAACAGGAAAGTATCAACGGATGTGACTCTTTCATCCTGGAAGAAAACCATGAGTGAAACTAAGTTCTTTACTGCAGAAGGTATTCAGTTTCAAGTGTTTGGTTATGGAGACCCAAAACGGACAAGTACCTTTCAGCTCAGGAATTCCGACTCCCCTCTGTGGTATGAAAGCATGCAGGGGTTGGGGTGGGAGTGGGGGTCTTCTTTCCCACCGATGAACCAAGAAACCAAGGCCAAGAGATGTTAAATGACTCATGCATGATTTTTCAAAAGAGAAGACGCCAGTCTAGGCTTGAAGAACTCTATTCCTGGCCCCTGTGGTCTCCTGCTTGTGTTTCCAGTTTACCTTTTGTATTCCTTATTCCCGGTCTAAGGTTACCTGGGGCTAAGAAGAAGAAATGCAGCCCAGGAGAGGTCCTGGCAGGAGGAAGGATTCCTAACCAGTACCTTTAAAACAGAACCATTGCAGTCATGGCTGAGTTCTGGGACAGGCTTCTTGGTGACCCTGCTGGGGGACTAGGGTGAAAGAGAGTGGAGCAGCCAACCCTTGCTGAGTCCCTAGCCTAAACACCTTAGGGGGGGTTGATCCATGCTAGTCACTAATTTAAAAATGAAGACAGGAGGGCTCAGCGGTGGAAGTCTTGTCCGGCATCTGACATGTGCAAGGCCCTGGGTTGCCCTGGGTAAATAAATAACACAAAAGCCAACTGTGATGATCTAAGATCCCAGGTCTGGGTTCTTCACACCCACCCTTGGCTTGGGTGGTTGTGGTGGAAGGGCACAAAGGCAGGAGGCAGAGGGCTCCTGGGCTCAGAACGGCAGGTCCTGTGAATGGAGCTACATATTCATGAACCCAATGACAAAGGCAACAGATGATTTAGATATGGACTGGACAGTGGTGGAGCACCCCTTTAATCCCAGCACTCACAAAGCAGAGCCAGGCAGATGTCTGTGAGTTTAAGGCCAGCCTGGTTTACAGAGTGAGTTCCAGAACAGGCTCCAAAGCTACACAGAGAAACCTTGTCTAAGAGGGGGGGGGGGGGGGGGAGATTTAGATATGGGAGAAGAGACAGCGAGTCTGGAGAAGGGGCCCGTATCACTTCTAGAAGAGCCTGAGGCTGAGCTCTGAGGAAAGAATTTGAATAAGCAGAGAAGGAGAAGAGGTTCCTGGGCCAGAAGCAGCAGTGTCTGGAAATGAACTGATGGAGTCCCTGATACTTATCATCCATCACCATCGAGACTCAGAAAACTACTGAAAGGTTCCCGGGCAGGTTCTAACAATTCCACCCAGTGTCCTCTGAGCGCCGGGGTCATCTCTTCCGTGAAGGGGGCTATAGCCAGCCTTGGGGGGTAGGGTGAGGAGTGAAATCAGCAGGAAGTTCTGAAAACAGTAGCAGGCAAAGCTGGACAGGCCAAGATCCTACAAAGGCACCAGGGAAAGTATCCCATAAGGAACACCGGCAGAGGAGTGCTGCCCCTCCCAAGAGATTTCCAGAAAGAGATTGGAAGGCCAGATCTGGAACCAGAATTCCTTGCAGTCCTCTTGGGTCTCTAGGTGAGACCAGTACCCAGAGCATAAACCTTTCTGGCGCTCCACCAAGGGGAAGCCTGAGGCCCTCCACACATACATAGAGCCTGCAGGGCCACTCGGCACCCCCATCCCCTCCCCCGAAAGCCGCCTGTCTCCGGGGACATCTTTTAGCTTTTAGCTTCGGGAAAACGGGGTTAGAGAAATTCCTGCCCTCCAACAAAATTGCCGTCCATCCGCTTAGCTTTCCACGGGGCATAATAAATAGTTGCTTCCCTGGTCTCTGCCTTCTTCCCAAGTGTCTGGAATGTTCTGAGGTTGAGAGGAAGCTTCACTATGTGTGAGGGGTGGGGGCGTCTCTTGAAGCTGCCATTCAGGAAACGGACAGCCCTCGAGTACACAGACTCTCCCACTTTTGAGTTAGTTAACTGGTAGCATTGAATGAAGATAGGGCTGGAGGGGTTTTGTTGGTGTTTTTATATATATATCATAATTCCTTTCGATATATGTTTTCCTTTATAAATGTTGCCGTGGTCATGGTGTCTCTTCTGAAGGCTGGATGACTAGGGTCTAGGAAATAAACTGAGGCTAGTTCAGTTCAAGGAGGTAACGGGCTTGCAGCTTACTGTGTGCTTGGGAGAATCACAGGATGGAAATATGAACATCCAACAACCCAGAGACATTCTGAAGCTTACAGGCTCTTCCTCCTGGAGAGAGGAAGTCGACAACTTGGCAGAGAATAAACCATGGGTGGGCAACAGGAGGCTAGATGGGCCCGATGAACAGGTGAGAGAG
>CABHPP010140805.1:14225-46407 GCA_902168425.1 Peromyscus attwateri | reverse complement strand
GAGAGAGAGAGAGAGAGAGAGAGAGAAAGGGTGGGGTCTGCGTCCAGCTTTTTAAGGGCCCCTGGTATGGAGCTACACCACACATGTGCTGATTGTGTGACCACGCCACACGCACGTAGTCGCCAGCACACACTGATGATATAAGACACAAGACCCTGAACTGCACATGTGTAGCTGGAGTAAGGGCAGAGTTCTAACATTCCAGACTTTTGCTTATTATAAAAAAGCAAGTGAATAGGAATAGGGTCGTCGTTTCTCCCAGAAAAACTGCTTCCAGCTGTCTTGGCGGGCGTTGGTTGGCTCTTGGGGGGGGGGTAGGTTTCCTGGGATGGTGGGCTGTCCTGCTGCTTCAGAGCCATCCATCCCTCTTGGTTTGGCACTCTGGCCACTTTTGTGTCTGACAGGATGCTGGTGAGATACAACCCTGAAAGTACAATTAAGTCTGGTGAGGGGGGTAAGGCTGTCCTCCCTAACCCAACAATAGGGAAACGAGGAGAGGTGAGACCCCAAAACTCCCAGGACTGGGTTAGTGGCTCTGGTGTCCAGAAGGAAAGAAATGGATTGCTTCCATGTTGCGTTCTGGGTTCCCTGCAAACGAGCCTGTGGTTGAGCCTAGGTCTGCTGGAGGTCTTAGCTTGATGCTCCTTTGCCCCTTGGTGCCTGGGTGCAGTCAGCTGACTGGTTTTCTTTCTAGGCCGCACTTTGAACAAGGCTCAATTGATGACCTGGCAGGGCATGCACTAGCCCAGGTGGCCTCCCCCTCCCCCTCCCCCCGGCACTTAAAACAGGGACCCAGCAGCTTTTGGGAGCCAGTCAGACAGCATGTGCCAGTGCTTGGCAATTCTGTTCTTGGGCTTTTTTTCATCTCCCCTGGTACAACGTAAATGCCATAGCTGAAACTTCCACCTGTGGGGTCAGGAGCCTTGCTCTCCAGATGCTTAAGTTTTAGCCCTTATGTCAGGGAGGTCTAGGAGACAAAAGACCGATTTTATTCCATGTCTTGAATTTTCTTTTTCTTGATGTCTGCTGGCTTGAGGACAGCTTTAGGAAGACCCGTCAGGAGGCAGGGTATGAACTGATCTCTGGCTAAAGAGCCATCCTGATTACTGTGATCCCCATGTGGGTCCTGATCGTAAACTTATTTGCATGGATCCTAGCCTGCTTTCAGACCTGTCTGTGCTTCTCAGGGCAGCTTGAGAATGAGTGGGAGGAGTTGAGGTGAGTTAAGGTGAGAGCCAGGGCTGGGCAGAAGCAGCCAGCCTGATACTGGAGATCGGAGAGTGGAGCACAGGGAGGAGAACAGATAAGATAAGGTTCTTTGGAGTCAGAGATTCCTTAGATTTAGGAATGCACATGGTCAGGAGAGAGAGAGTCAGAAAGGGAGAGGGACTTCAGAGGTTTAGAGCTTGGGTAAAAGCATGGGGATAAGGTAACTCTTTTCATTTGCCTGTTCCCTGGAAGAAGTTAGATAATTCCCATGAAATATTGGGGTTCAAGCAGCCAAATTGACTGGTATCTGGGAATATTTAAGGCATTTGTCAGAGGAGGAATGGAACCATGAGAAGGAAACCCCTATGTCCCATGGCTGCAGCGCGGAGAGAGAAAAATAAAAAATTAAAATAAAGAAACGGGATCAGACTCCAGTCCCAGGTATCCCCAAGGTTGGAGAAGGATCTATGAATCAGCACGGGTTACCTGCCCCCTTCGTCAAGAGAGGAGTAAGGGCTGGGAGTGTACACAGCACGAGGTCCCTCCCCGGGGGTCTGACAGCATTGACCTCTTCGTCAAGAGACAGAATGAGTTGGTGCCAGCGCAGCCCAAGGACCCCCCCTGGGGTCCGGCGTGGGGAATATATCTCAGGCTATAGTCCCAGGAAATAGCGGGCGGTCAGAAAGAGGAAAAACTCACCAATCTGGTTGGCGGGTGTGGTGTGCGGGTCGGGCAGCTGGGCAAATGAAAAAAGCGGAGTGGGCAGGCAGTCACAGGTCCAGTGAACCTCAGTCGGAGTCACAGCGCCAGTGAAATGAGTGATAAATGGCGCTGGTGGTGGCGCTGGTTACCGGCAGAAAGGTCACAGTCACGACAGAACCCGGTTACTTAGTAGCAGAGAGCTTTATTAGGAGGAAGTGGGCAGGGACCAAAGGACCAGGCCTGGGAAAGAGCATGTGCGGAGGGCAGAGAGAAAGATGGCAGAGGGGGGAGAGAGAGCAGAGAGGGTGGGATCTGTGTCCAGCTTTTTAAGGGCCCCTGGTATGGAGCTACACCATGCATGCGCTGATTGTGTGACCACGCTGCATGCACGTAGTCACCTGCGCACACTGATGACGTAAGATGCAAGACCCTGAACTGCGCAGGTGTAGCTGGAGTAAGGGCAGAGTTCTAACAGCCAGCCCTTTCTTTCATCTGGCAGAGGGACATCTGCTGTGGTGCCTATCAGCATATCAAAGCCCATGCTGGCCTCCAGGCTCCTTCAGTATCTCAAGTACCGCTCAGACACATTTGAAAGTCCATGAAAACAACCTAGTCCTTCTCATCTCCTCCTCCCCTTAACTCCCTCCAGCTCCTGGGCTTCCCTTCCCACAACCTGCTGTTCTCAGTATGTTCTTCTCCCTTTCTCTGCTCTGACCCTGCTTCTCTCACTGTCTTCTCTCTTCTCTGACCCCTGCTATTCAACCCTCTTCCACAGAGAGCGCTGGCCATGTCCATCCAGTCTGCTGGCCATGTCCAGTCTACTTCTTTCTCTTTGCTCTGAACTCTTCCGGGTGCCTCTGGCTGTTCCCTCTCATGTCTATAATAAAACCTTGCCCTTAACTATATCATGGAGTGACCGTGCTTAGCACATATCATTCAGGGCATACTGAATCCATGTTCCTGAATCATGGTCAGTCTTATTTGACTCAGAGCAAACGATCGGTTATCTCCTTTGAAGCAAGAGCTGTGTTTTGTGTCAACAACTGTATGTGTAAAATGCACATCAGAATACAGAGATTAATATAAAATAAAATAATATTAATGATGTCATTAGCAAATGTCTTTATATTGGTTATGGATTACATGATAATGCATTGACTGTAAGCACAATGTGTTACTCAAATTTCACCCATTTCTTTTGATCTATTATTTAAAAAAATACGACTATTAGAAAATTTGAAATTACAAATGTGCTTTGTATTTTATCTCCTTAGGCAGTGCTGGTCTAATACTTTTTTCTTTTGCTTAACCCCCTTTTTTAAACAATTGGCTTCTCATAAAAGAAAGTTGTGTTTCCCCCCAGTGTCTTTTCATCATGAAGGAAAGGATCCTTGAACCTTTAGTGACAAGGCCGCTTCCTCCAGGAGGCCTCTCTACTTCAGCAGGTAGCCCTGAAGCCTATCGTGTTGCAGAACCCTACTCATAAGGCTTTTGACTGGTGACTTACTCCCAGGGTCCCCAGCTAGCATGCAGAATGCCTGTCTGCTTGGCCTAGCTCAGTGTTGCTGGTACACATCATTAAATGTGGCTTTGGGCAACTTTGGAGAGCCGCATGCCTTGTTCCCTGCATAGATAATGAAGATGGGGCAGAGCCGTGTTCCCCGCATGGATAATGAGGATGGGGGTGGAGCCGTGTACCCTGCATGGATAATGAGAATGGGGGCGGAGCCTCCCCAGCCCTCCCTTGCCTCCAATTGAGGATAAGAAGGAATGGGAAGAACCCCTGGGAAGTGTGGGGGGACCCCTGCTTTCTAAAAGGTATTTTAAGAAAAAGACTTCACAGAAAATCAATTGTTGCTTCTTAAGACCTTTCCTTTAAGCTGCATTTTATTGTATGCTTATTTTTTCTTAGAGAGGAGCAAAGCAATATGGGAAAAAATGTATATTCTTCCTGCGGTGTCCTTGAAAGTGAGTTTGTAATGCCCTAATAAACATCCCTGTAAGTCAGCAGTCTCAGAGAGAGTGGGTGGCAGTGGAACCATTCCTCAGCTGGATGCTATAGGTTCCAAAAAAGTGAAAAGAATGTGAAGAAATGACAGCTTGGTGGGAGACACAAAGCTCCTATCCAGCTTGTGAAGTTCCCAGGCCTCTTCCATGCTCTTGCTTCCCCACAGCTCCAGGCTTCCGTTCTCCAGGAGAATCAAGACTGGGGCTTCCTTTAGACAGACCAGGTCTGCTACATCCTGGATTTACCTGTTTTATCTGCCTCTTCCCATATTCCTTATCTGTGAGTCAAACGTTTGATATACAGCAGGTAATTTTATCCTAGAGTGCTATATAGTTAAGAACATGAATTCTGGGAGCACACAAAGTCTGAAGTAACACAAAGTCTGTACTGACCTAACCTGTCTTAGTTAGGGTTTCTATTGCTGTGATAAAACACCATGATCAAAAGCAAGTCAGGAGGAAAGGTTTATGTGGTTCATGTTTCCACATCACAGTTCATCACTCATGGAAGTCAGAGCATGAACTCAAACAGGGCAGGAACCTGGAGGCAGGAGCTGATGCAGAGGCCATGGAGGGGAGCTGCTTATTGGCTTATTCCCCATGGCCTGCTCAATTTGCTTCCTTATAGAACCCAGGATCACCAGCCCAGGGATGGAACCACCATAAATCACCATGCCTTACAGTTGGATCTTATGGAGACATTTTCTCAGTTGGGGTTATCTCCCTTCAGATGACTCTAGCTTGGGTCAAGTTGACACAAAACTAGCCAACAAGGAGCCTCTGTGAGCCTTCCTTCCTCTGTAAGTGGGAGGACTGATGACTTTATTCTGTGCAGTGGCTGTCATCGTGAATGGGGTGCGCATGCGTGAGGGAGTGAGGATTTGACCCTTATGGAAATACCCAGAAATGTTAGCTATTATTGCTGTAATAAATTAGGTATGATTTTAGGGGGAAACTACATAAATTAAACACATCTGTAATGAAAATCAGAATTTCTCATTAATCAATGTCTCTTTTTGGCACAAGGCACTGAACAATCTATATTGCACTTTTGGCTTTGCTGAGACTTGAGGGGGGATCGGAAGCAGAGAAAATCGGGGGTCATGAATCTTGCTGGGAGCCTGTTGAACTGTCTGCCAGGAGCATAGCAGGAATTCCAGACAATCGCCAGAGACTGTTCTCCCTCTCCAGCTGCCAACCTGCATCCTCTAGGATCTCACCAGAAACCCCGTCACATAGAAAGAATGCGTGCTGACCTCCTTGTGCAACCCCGATCTTACTTTATCAGATTATCATTCCCTCTTGTTCCAGTCCCCCCACCCCTCCTCCACCGCTATGTTCATTCTATTTTCCCTTCGCAGTAAGATTCAAGCATTTCCCCCTTGAGCCCTCCTTGTCACTTAGCTTCTCTGGGTCTCTGGATTGTAGCCTGGTTATCCTTTACTTACAGCTAATATCTACTTATAAGTGAGTGTATACCATGTCTGTCTTTCTGAGTCTGGGTTATCTCACTCAGGATGATTTTTTTTTCTAGTTCCATCCATTTGCCTGCAAATTTCATGATGTCATTGTTTTTTACAGCTGAGTAATAGTCCATTGTGTAAATGTACCACATTTTCTTTATTCATTCTTTAGTCAAGGGACATCTAGGTTATTTCCAATTTCTGGCTATGAATATAGTTGTGTGAGTATCCTGTGGTATGGTAGAACACCCTTTGGGTATATGCCCAGGAGTTGTATGCTGTGTCTTGAGGTTGATTGATTCCCAACTTTCTGAGAAACTGCCATATTGATTTCCAAAGTGGCCGTACAAGTTTGCACTCCCACTAGCAATGCAGGAGTGTTCCCCTCTCCATTGTGAGCTGTCACTGGTGTTATTGATCGTAGCTATTCTGAAAGGTAGAATAGAATAGAATCTCGGAGTTATTTTGATTTGCATTTCCTTGGTGGCTAAGTGTTATTGGTTGCTTTATTACTCTTTTTAGGGGGGGCACCACCCAGTTCCCAAATAAATCACACACAGAAACTTACTATTACTTACGAATGCCTGGTCTTAGTTTGGCTTAGTTTCTAGCCAGCTTTCCTTAACTTAACTTATCTCATCTACCTTTTGCCTCTGGGCTTTTCCTGTTCTCTTACTTCTGTATCTTACTCTTACTCCGTGGCTTGCTGTGTGTGTAGCTGGGTGGCTGCCCCTGAAGTCCTCCTCCTTTCTCTGGCTCCTACTTCTTCTCTCCTCTTTTCTTCTATTTATCTTCTCTGCCTGCCAGCCCCACTTATTTCTCTCTCCTGCCTCACTATTGGCCGTTCAGATCTTTATTAGACCATTAGGTATTTTACACAGGTACAGTAACACAGTTTCAACAGAGATAAACAAATGCAACATAGATAAAAGTAACACACCTTAAAATAATATTCCATTACAGCTAAGGATTGTAGTTGTTTTATTTTTACTCTTTGCTCTTTGGGAGGCCCACCACCCAGCTCCCAAATAATCACACTGAGATTTATTCTTACTTATGAATGCCCGGCCTTATCTTGGCTCATTTCTAGCCAGTTTTTCTTAACTTAGATTATCCTGTCTATATTTTGCCTCTGAACTTTTACCTTTCTCTATTCTATATATGTTTTCTTTCCTTCTTATTCTGTGTCGTGTGGCTGTGTGGCTGTGTGGCTGTGTGGCTGTGTGGCTGTGTGGCTGGTCCCTGGCATCCTCCTCTCTTCATTTCCTTGCTCCCCTAGCTTAGATTTCTCCTATTACTTATCCTTTCTGCCCGGCAGCCCCGCCTGTCCCTCTCCTGCCTTGCTATTGGCCGTTCAGCTTTTTATTAAACCAATCAGGTGTTTTAGGCAGGCAAAGTAACACAACTTCACAGAGTCAAACAAACACAACATAAAAGAATTCAACATATCTTTGCATCATTAAACAAATATTCCACAGTATAAATGAATATAACACATCTTCAACTAGTATTCCACAACAAAGGATGTAGAATATTTCTTTAAGTGTCTCTCAGCCATTTGAGATTCCTCTGATGAGAATTCTCTGTTAAGATCTGAACCCTATTTTTTAATTGGATTATTTGGTCTCTGCCAATGCATTCAAGGCTATTCCCCACTTTCTCTTCTGTCAGGCTCAGTGTGTCTTGTTTTATGTTGAAGTATTTGATCCACTTGGACTTGAGTTTTGTGCAGTGTGATAGATATAGATCTATTTGCATTCTTCTACATGCTGACATCCAGTCAGACCAGCACCATTTGTTGAAGATGCATTCTTTTATCTACTGTATAATTTTGGCTTCTTTGTTAAAAATCAGGTGTCCACAGGTGTGCAGATTTATATCTGGGTCTTCAGTTCCATTCCATTAATCCACCTGTCTGTTTTTATGGAATACCATGTGGATTTTATTACGATAGCTCTGTAGTAGAGTTTGAAATAAGGGATGGTGATAACTCTGGAAGTTCTTTCATTGTACAGGATTTTTTTTCCCCATAGAAAGTTGATTACTATTCTTTCAAGGTCCATAAATAATTCTGTTGGAATTTTGATGGTGATTGTATTGAATCTGTAGATTGCTTTTGATAAGGTTGCCATTTTTACTATGTTAAGTCTACTGATTCATGAGTATGGGGGATCTTTCTATCTTCTGATATCTTCTTCAATTTCTTTCTTCAAAGACTTGGCGTTCTTGTCATACAAGTCTTTCACTTGCTTGGTAAGAACTACACAAAAAAAATTTTATATTGTTTGTGGCTATTATGGAGGGTATTGTTTCCCTGATTTCTTTCTCAGCCCATTTATTGTTTGCATATAGGAGGACTGCTGGTTTTTGTTTGTTTGGTTATTTTGGCGGGGGGCAGGGGAGAAGATTAGGTTTTGTTTTGTTTTGTTTTGTTTTTTTTTTTTTTTTTTAGTCTGTATCCAGTCAATTCACTAAAGGTGTTTATCAGCTGTAGGAGTTCCTTGGTGAAATTTTTTGGTCACTTATGTATACTATCATATCATCTACAAATAGTGATATTTTGACTTCTTCCTTTCTAATTCATATCACCTTGATCTACCATAGTTGTCATATTGCTCTAGCTAGAACTTCAAGTACTATATTGAATAAAATATGGAGATAGTGGACAGCCTTGTCTTGTTCCTGATTTTAGTGGAATCTCTTTGAGTTTCTCTCCATTTAGTTTGATATTGGCTGTTGGCTTGCTGAAAATTGCCTTTATTATGTTTAGGTATGTTCCTTGTATCCCTGATCTCTCCAAGACCTTTATCATGAAGGGGTGTTGGATTTTGTCAAAGACTTTTTCAGCATCTAATGAGATGATCATGTTTATTTTTCTTTTAGTTTGTTTATATGATGTATTACATTGACAGATTTCTGTGACTTGCTTTGTGACCAAGTATGTGGTCATTTTTAGAGAAGGTTCTGTGAGGTACTGAGAAGAAGGTATGTTCTTTTGTGTTTGGGTGAAATGTTCTGTAGATATCTTATAGGTCCATTTGAATCATAATGTCTGTTAGCTCCATTATTTCTCTGTTTAGTTTCTGTCTGGACAACCTGTCCATGGATGAGAGTGAGGTGTTAAGATCTCCCATTATTAATGTATGAGGTTCAATGTGTGGTTTAAGCTTTAGTAATGCTTCTTTTACAAATGTGGGTCCATTTGGAACATAGATGTTCAGAACTTAAATGTCATCTTGGTCTATTTTTCCTTTGACTGAGTATGTAATGTCCTTCTGATTTTGGATGGAAGTCTATTTTGTTAAATGTTATAATGGCTATACCAGCTTGCTTCTTGGGTCATTTGCTGGAATATCTTTTTCCAACCCTTTACTCTGAGGTAATGTCCATCTCTGATGTTAAGGTATGTTTCTTGTATGCAGCAGAAGGATGGATCCCTGTTTTTGCATCCATTCTGTTAGCCTGTGTCTTTTTATTGGGAATTGAGTCCATTGATATTGAGAGATATTAGTGACCAATGATTCTTACTTCCTGTTATTTTGGTGGTGGTGGTGGTGGCAGCGGCGTGTGCGTGTGTGTGTGTGTGTGTGTGTGTGTGTGTGTGTGTACATGCTTGTGTGTATGTGTCACTGGGCACTGAACCCAGAGCTGTTTGGATACTAGGTAAATATCTAACACTGAACAACACGTTCCAGCCCTCAACTTCTGAACAGATGCACAACGACATTTTTAGCCATCAGGGAATGCTTTTATAAACTATACTAGAATTCCATGTCACCCCAGTCAAAATGACTGCCTTAAAAATAAAGTCTGGGGTTGGTGAGGTGACTCAGAGTGTAAAGACACGTGGACCCTAACCTGATGACCCAGGTTCAGTTCCTAGAACCATGTAAAGGTGGCAGAAAGAACTGATTCCACAAAGGTGTCCTCTGACTTCACACCTGTCCTGTGGCACACACACCCTCACACACACACACCATGCACACATACAAATAATCATTATTTTGGTTTGAATAGAGGGACACATGAGTATAGGAATATATTGTTGGTGGGGATATAAATAAGTACAGCCACTATAGAGAATAGTATGGAGGTTCCTGAAGACACTCTGCAGAGTCACCATTGTGATCCTCACTTACCACTCCTGGGTGTATACTCAAGGGAAATCACAGAATCAGCCTAGGAGTCTGTCAATATATGAACAAAATGCCTGACGACTAGACTGTGCTGGTGACTGGGCCTCCAGTGGTGGGAGCAGAGAGTGCCTGGTGACTTCCCATTTCTACAGAACCAGAGAGCACCCTGCGACCAGGTCTCCAGCCCAGTGGCCTCGGGTCAGTGCAAGGCCCGAGCTTTGGCTTCCGTTTGCATAGAGTCCCCTGAGATAATGGAGTTTTGCTTCCAGTGGCATCTGAGGTTAATATGGGTGTGGCGTCCCGGTGTCTGTCAGGCCTGAAGTTTGCGTCTCTGTGGTTCCAGGGGTCACTTTGGGCCTACAGCTTTGACTACAGGCCCCCGCTGGAAAACAGACTTCATTGGGTCTGAAGTTCAGTACCCTGTCTCCAGCAGGTTTGTAGGATCCAGAGGTGACCATGGTTTTTACTCCATGTGGTCACCTTAGTGCTTAGGGTGCAGTCCCACCCTTGATTCTGTTGGCACACGGCCAAGACTGGGTCACTTCAGCCACGCATTGGGTAATCAGCATCAAGTTTCACCCTTCCTCATAGCTGGACTACATGCAGACATTCCTAGAAGATGAGTCACAGGAGCCGGAATATCTCCATACAGAAATAACAGAAATGTTCTGGAAAGAATGTAGAGCCTTACTATTCAAAAGAATTAATGATCACAAAGAAGAGTCCAATACATGCATGAATTAAGGAAATCCATCCAAGACCTTGTCCAGATGGTCTCCAAAGTATATAACAGTTCATAGAGTGGAGGTAAAATTTCAAAATATGGAGGAAAAGGTTAGCAAGGAGATTGGAACACTGAGAACTGAACAAATACAATATCTGAAATGAAGAAGATGGTCAGTCTCATAAACCACAGCAGATACCGTCATTAACAAACAAGACTGTGCACAAGTACAGATCTCAGACATGGAGGACAAGGGAAAATGAGCATGAATGATATTCCCAAGGAATCTGGACACAGTCAAGAGGCCAAACCTGTGGATCCATGGTACAGAGGAAGGGACAGGGCAACACCGATTGGAAGAGACAGACTACTTAGGGACATTATAGCAGAAAGCTTTCCAATCTGACAGAAGAATTAAGTTTGCAAACACAAGAGCCATATACAGAACACCAAACAGACATAGCCAGAGAAGAAACTCTCCATGACATATATAATCAGGATGTCAAAAATACAAGTAAAGAAATAATCCTAGCTGGGCAGTGGTGATGCACAACTTTAATCCCAGCACTTGGGAGGCAGAGACAGGCGAATCTCTGTGAGTTCAAGGCCAGCCTGGTCTATAGAGTGAGTTCCAGGACAGCCAGGGCTACACAGTACAACCCTTGCTAGAAAAAAAAAAAATAAAAAGAAAGAAAAGAAAAGAAAAAGTAAATTAAATAAAAATAAATAATCCCCAAACAGCACGAGAAAAAACCAACCAACAGCTCAAAAAGGCAGAAACACCAGGTGTTGAATTCTGAAGCTGTACTTTATTTCAGGAGCTGGCAATCTGAGATTAACGTCTGCCTTCCATCTCATCTCCAGCCAGGAGGGAAACAAAGTTCAGCCTGCCCCTCTGGTCGGGTGGCTGCCTTGTCCCTGAGGTTCATGGTGTGGGTTTCTTTATTTAAAATTCCTGTAGTTGCCGCTCCTTAGCGTTTCTCCTGCAGCTGAATGAGAATACACCAAGGCTGTGGAACCTTGCATTCCTCCTAAAGTATGCCTGGACTAGAGGTTAACTCAGAACAAACAAACAATTAGCAGTGAACGGCTGAGCTATTTACAAATGTACATATAGAATCTTCTAGAATGTGAAGTTCACATGTGCTCTTATAATATACACTATAAAAGTGCTCCATCTGCCTGTCCTGTTCCTCATCAGATCATGTGTAGGCTGAGTGGCCTGACTTCTTGTCTCCGCTTGTCTCAGTCTGCCAGTGTTACTCACATACCCTGGATAGGCACTAAACTGCGTACTGAAGGATATATAGGGTTAGTGAAGGGAAACGAATATGGAAGAACATTCTAGACACGGAATGAGCTGGTATTTGGGAAGAAGAAGGTCTTGCTGAAGGAAAAGGTTTTTCGAGTATCAGTCATGACAGTGACAGAAGCTGGATGAAGTTAGGAAGGTACCCAGAGCAGAGGTGCCACGTGGGAGAGTGGTAATCCTGAAGACATTAGCATTTCGACTCAGAGCAGAGGTTCTGCTTTCATTACAACCTCTCCAAACTCACTTTATGGTCCCCGTATTAGTTTAAAAATGGACATAACTGATCCATTAATCAGCAGCAATGACGGGGGGAAATGGCATATTCTACTTGAGTTAGCAAACTCTAAACAACACAAACCACCAACACTGATCCCAGATCCAACCCCAGGTCACCTGAAAGGCAATTTTTAAAAGGAATCATTGCTATCATTTATTGAGAACTTAATTACAGGACAATTCCACTTATTACACATAGAAGTTCATTTATTGTTTTTAACAAACCTATGCTTTGTTGGGATATAGTGTTTTCCATCGTTTTAAATAAATAAATAAATAAATATTTATTTATTTATTTATTTATTTATTTTTATGACCGTGGGTGTTTTGCCTGCACATACATCTGTGTACCATGCATGTGCCTGATGCCCATCAGGGCCAGAAGAGGGCATCAGATCCCTTGGGACTGGAGTTATTGACAGTTGTGGGCTGCCATGTGGGTACTGGGAATCAAACCCAGGTCCTCTGGAAGAACAACCAGTACTCTTAACTGCTGAGCCATCTCTCCAGCCCATTTCCATATTTTGAAGACAGAAAAGTAGAACTCACGGGATTAGTCACCCAGGTAGACAAGGCCAAGCAAGGACCATACCCAGCTTTCTTATTTGTGTCCAGGTGTTGGGTCTTCTTTTCCTTCCAGGCCTACTGGCCAGCAGATCATGAGGACAAAAGGAGAAGGAGTGGCTAGCAGGGCTTTGTGTGGCCTGTAAGTGTGGCAGGAACAGCTTTCTGGGAGGAAGCTTCAGTGAGACAGCTCAGCTCTCACTCTCCCCAGAGTAAGGGAGATACACAAGATGGGAACAGCAGCTGGGGTATCACCTAATTTACGTTTGGCAATGTGCTCCTGTCGTAAAGCTCCTAGAATGATGCCTAGTTATCACTTGTGGCAGCAGGGAAGAGCATTTGCAGGGTGTGTCAAAAGTCACATCTAAGATAAGTCAGGCATCCAGGCTCAGGGACAGTCTCCAAATAAGGTCGGACAGAGCAGGAAGCCCCTGAGAAGGGAAGGGAGTCTTCCATCTTGTGCTGTTCTCCAAAAGAGTTGTCCTGACATGGGGACTGTAACCTTTAATCAGAAGGGCCTTCAAACATCCAGGCTCTGAACTCCTTGGGTTTTCTATCTCCCAGGATCTGCAAAACCCACAGCCTGTGGCTCTGAAGCTGGGAAGGGTCTGAATATAGAGTCCTGCTTTTCCTGAAACATGGAAGGATAGGAGCTCCCATCTTAGAAATCCATCTCTTTCTTTGAACCTCTTTAAGATCTGATCAACTTGTAGGGAATTAACTCAGCATCATTGGTCACAAATTCTTAATTATGTAACTGTCACTTTATAAAATGAAAGGTCTCATAAGCATCAAATAATGATTTTTACAAATGAGACAAAACATGACAATTCAATATTTTACAAATTGAAGTGCTTTTTGCTGCCTTGGATCATCCTGAGCAATGCCATTCACTCATTATAATGATTAATTACAATTTGGGTATTGGGCATTTGCCAAAAAAAAGGGGGGGGATTTTCTGTGGAGTACAAGCTGAAATCTTATTCCATAGTCAGCATAGTGAAATACACAGCATATGCCAGCTCCCTGGGAAGGTGGAGCCTTTGCCCATTTTTCTATGGCTTCACTTCTTCCTTTTTACTCTCTACCAATGGAGCAAAACATCCCTTCTCTTCCTGCACAGAGCTATTACATCTGAACTCAGAATCACATCTGACACAGGCTATCAGAATAGTGTAGGTTATAGTAGGGTCACAAGCCACCAGCCAAAGTTAATGAATTAATTAACACAGGTTCTTTCTTGTTTGTGACATAGTTTATCATAGATCAGCTGAGGATTTGTCCTGCCTCTCACCATGGCCTGAGAAAGGGATGTGGCTAATTTGCTTATAGACATATCAAGTCTTCTGTATGTCATCTGCACTTACATGTCCACACTTAACTTCAAGACAGTCTAGGCCCTAGACTCTAGGGCCTCCTACCATGTACAAGAAAAATCACAGATGTTAACTGATGCATACCCCTAAGAGCCTATCAAACTATTTTCTCAAACAAAAGAAACTTCTAGGACCAGTAGCTCTGCAAAGACACCCCCTACCCCCGTGTGCTTGCTCTTATTACTTGTAGTTAGAAAATGTACCAGGTAGATTCTCTCTTTCTTGGAAGTGGCCTGGCTACTCGGGTGAACGGGGAGGAAAAGAAGGAAATGTCAACATCTGCTAGGCATTGTACTGAGAACTTCACTTGCATTTTCTCTCTCCATCCTAATAAGACAGCAAGATAATTCCCTTTCATAATCAGAAAACTTGAAGAGGTCCAGTGATTCCTAAGACCATTTGGGGTTCCTGACATGAGCCTTAGGTTTAAACTGAGGGCAAGAGATATGCATAGCTAAACAGTCTTGGTCAAGGCATGGTCCTGCCCATCAGAATATCAGTGTCCAGGTTCTAGTCTGTTCCGACAGATGTCTGAGAAGTTATCAGGCTGTGTGAAATCTCTTCCCAGGAGACATTTTTTTTTCCCCTTTGGTACTAGACTCTAGCCTTTCCCTTCTCCAAACATGAGATTCCTGGGGAAATTTCAGTTCCTGGGGCTAATTGTGTCAATCATCTCATACCAAAGGGGAGGAGGGGGCACAAGTGTCTCTCCTTAGAATATCTTTCCCCTATTACAGAAGAGAGGGATTGGGGATTCACATTAACTCTAAATCTTTAGAATTTACTGGATTGCTATTCAATCCATGATGGGCCTCTTGGACCTTACCTGATGGTATATGCTAATGAGATGACTCATAGTGCATTCCTGATAGTTTATGTTAATGAAATGACTCAAGTAATGTCTGGACAATGCCAGAAAGACTAGCTGCTTGATTAGAGGACTGGATCTCACAGCCGTATTCTATCATCCAGGCCCTGGGGATTGGAGGCAGCCAGAGAATGAGTTCAACCACATGGGAAGCTATTCAATTATTGGGGTAATGAAGATGGAGTAAAAGCTTCACTTTGTTGATCGGGTGAGCTTCAAGGGTTGGCAGTACTCCATACATATATTGCTGCATGTGTACGCCAGAAGGGGATGTGTTCTTGAAGCCCCAGAACTTTCTGTTTGGAGTCCTCTAGTCCCAAGTTCTTAGCTTCCAAAATCTTTCTTCAAATGTCAGATTTGTACCCTTTTGCCATAATAAGCTGTAATCATAAACATTGTACTTCCTGAGTCCTGTAAGCCACTTAGACAGTTTAGTAAGCATAAGAATCTGGAAAAACCTTAAATATATAGTCAGCTGCCAGAAATGAGGATGACCCTAGAGCCGCCAAACTTATTCCTGGTCTCAGAAGTCTTGGCAGACAGGGACAGCCTTTTAGTCTCATGTGGATAAACCCAGGTATAAAGTATATGAATAAGGCCACACAACAAATGAATGTTGTAACTGGCATTTGAACCTTGGTATCTCAGTGGCAGCCTGGCCTGGAAAGAGCTTGGATTTATTGTTACTGGGAGCCCACCAGAGATGACCACTCAGACAATGTGGCATATTAGTCTTTATTCTAGTCAGTTGGGACTAAACTCAGGCATTCAGGACCAAAGTGTAGCACGGAGTGTCCAGAGCATAGGGTTTTTGAAGGAAAAAAACCATGTCCTGGCATCTCATTCAGCAGCTGCAGAGGAGCTTTGTGTAAGCAAGCAATTTGATAGAAGCTGAGATAGGCAGTTAGCTGGTGGGGGTTCTGTACAAGTGGGCAGTTTAACAGAAGCTAAGATAAGCTAGATGGGGCATCTTGACCTTGGCTTCCTAGAATAAAGTTGGGTAATTTTCCACAGGATTCTCCTTCTCCCTCAAGGAGATCAAATTCTAGCTAACCTAAAATGGCCTCAGCAGGAATACAAGATGGAGGACCCTCTGCACTGTCTTGCCCTGTCCATTATGACCACATACTGTGCCCTTGGAATGTAACTTCGTAACTTGGTAATCTCCACTTTTCTTGTTTATGCATATAGAGCAGAGGGTTCTCATGGGTGAGTTTGTCCATAGGAAACATTTAGCTATGCCCAGGGGCACCTTTTGTGGTTGCCTATCTAAAGGACAGAGAGCAGAGATGCTAAAATCCTACAATGCATAGGAAAACCTTCCTTCCTCGCCTGTAAAAAAATTATCTGGTTAAATGTTGATTGTACTGAGGCTGGAAAGCCCTAAAGAGCTGTGATCATCCTTCTCTTCATTCATTAGATAAGGATCCAAGCAGGATGCATTTCATGGGGGGAATGATAGTCACCTCCTAGTTAAAGCTGTTTCTTCAAGGATGCTGCATTAGTTCTGAAAAGCAGACACTAAGATGGAATTGGGCCTGAGCATGTCCTGAAGGCACAAGCAAGTTACATGAAGAAGTTGCCAAATGCCTATGGTTTCTGCTCCTACTAAAATGACCTCTGCTGCCAAGCATGCACCTAGAGCCTCATGGGGTGTGCCCTAACATCAGGTGACTGAGGAAGAGACGACTAGGACCTGGTTTACTGGTGGTTTTTATGTTATGTAGGCATCTCCCAGAAGTGGACAGCTGCAGCATCACAACCCCTTTCTGGGACAACCCTGAAAGACAACCACCCGCATGGGAAATTTTGTAGAACTTCATGCAGTACACATGGTCATGCATTTTGTTGGGAAGGAGAAATGGCCAGATGTGCAATTATTCCCTGATTCATGAGCTGTAGCTAATGGGTTGGCTGAATGATCAGAGACTTGGAAAGAGCATGATTGGAAAATTGGTGAGAAAGATATCTGGAGGGAAAGTATGTGGACAGATCTCTCTAAACACTCGAAGGATATTAAGACATTTGTGTCCCATGCAAATGCTCACAAAAGGTAACTTCAGATGAGAAGGAGTTCAGTAATCATGTAGATAGGATGATCCATTCTGTGGATAGCCAGCCTCTTTCTCTGGCCATTCCTGTCATTGCCCAATGGGCCCATGAACAATGTCATGACCATGGCAGCAGAGACGGGGTTTATGCATGGGCTCAACAACACAGACTTCCATTCACCAAGGCTGAGGTGGCTACACTTGCTGCTGAACGCCAGATCTGCCAACAGCTGAGATGAATACTGAGCCCTAGACACGACTCCATCCCCCAGGGTCACCAGTCAGCAACCTGCTGGCAGGTTGACTATGTTGGACCACTTCCTCCATGGAAAGAACATGTTTCTTCCTTATTGGAATATGTACTTATTCTGGTTATGGACTTGTGTTTCCTCCAGAAAAAGGACTGAGATCCGCTGAGGTTCTTGCCAAGGGTGGAGGAAATACAAAATGAGTAGTGGGGAAGGCAGTTATAAATATCAGCTAAGGGCATGTGACCAGTTGCCGAAATGAGGATTATAAGTAACATGAGTGTTCCTATCTTATTTTGTTAAGAATATGTTTGTACAAATATTTGTGTTTTATTTCCTCAATTCCTTCTTCATGTGATGAACATCAGTTAAGAGAATTGATCAACAGGGCTGGAGAGATGGCTCAGCAGTTAAGAGCACTGGCTTATCTTACACAGGAGGACCCAGGTTCAATTCCCAGCAACCACACGGCACCTCACAACTGTCTGTAACTCCAGTTTCAGAGGATCTGACACCTTCACACAGACGTACATGAAGGCAAAACACAGATACACATAAAATAAATAAATAAACAATTTTCAAAAATTTTGTAGGAGCCAGTTGGTTCAAGGGCACCACAAGAAAACTCAAGGAACTAATTAACCTGGGCTCACAGACGCTCACAGAGACTGAGCGGACAACCAGGAAGCCTGCAAGGGTCACCTTGGCCCATGCATGTATGCTAAGTTGTGTAACTTAGTCTTCTTGTGAGACTCCTAACAGTGGGAGCAGGGGCTGTCTCTGACTCTGACGTCTGCTTTTGGGACCCTTTCCTCCTACTGGATTGCCTCATGGAGCCTTAATAGAAGAGGAGGTGCCTGGTCTCACTGCAGCTTCATATACGTTGGGTGGCTGATATCCTTGGGAGGCTTGCCCTTTTCTGAAGAGAAACAGAGGAGGAGGAGTGAATGGGGGGCAGGAAGAGGGAGATGTGGGAGAGGGTCTGGGAGGGGGAAGGGAGGAGATACTTTGGTTGGTATGTAAAAACAAAAAATAAATAAATAAATAAACAGATATTCATGCCAAAAAAAATGTGCAAAACCTCTCACTGGCAACAACTCTAAAACAGGTAACCCATTCCTAGCTCTAGGATTTCCTTTGTTAGCCTATGGTGTCTCCTGTGGTATTATTGTCCCGTTACAGGATAACAACATTTTAACTGTTTTTATGCACGTGTGTGTGTGTGTGTGTGTGTGTGTGTGTGTGTGTGTGTGTGATCTCCTATAGTAGTAGGCAGGTTTCCATCTGACTTTTTGTAAATGTTTTTAGAGTTATTTACCCCTCCTCACACTCCCCCCTTCCCTGCCCTCCCATCCCCCCCTAATTTAACCCTTCCTGTTCTGTTACCCCCTTAATCTATTGTACCGCTGCTTTCTGTCTCTCCTCCCTTGAGGCCCCTTATTAATATCCTGACTTCTTCGGGTCTTCCAAATGAAATACACATATCGAAAAATTCAAAGCTAGCATCCAAAAATAGGAGAAAACCTGTGACCTTTATCTCAATGGTTCTGGCTTACCTCACTCAGAATGACTGTTTTCAGCTCCATCCATCTACCCGCAAATTTCGTTTTCGTAACAAGTAAATAATACTCCATTGTATAAATATATCACACTTGCCTTATCTGTTCATCATTTGATGGACAGCTAGTCTGTTTCAATTTCCTGAATATGGTGACTAGAGCAGCAATGAACGTGGATGAGCATACCCATAGTGGTATGGCTGGATCATATGGTAAATCTATGACTAAGTTTTTGAGGAACCTCCACACTGATTTCCATAGTGGCTACACCAGTTTGCACTACCACCAGGAGTGATTAAATATTCCCCTCCCCACACATTTATTTATTCATTTACTTATTCATCTTAGCCATTCTGACTGGGATAAAATAAAATCTTAAAATAGTTTTAATTTGCATTTCCCTGATAGCTAAGGGCACTGAACATTTTTAAAAAATGTTTCTTGGCCATTTATGTTTCATCTTTTTGAGAACTCTGTTTATTTCCATGCCCTACATTTTAATTGGCTTGTTTGTTTTGATGTTAAGTTTTTTTCTTTGTATATTCTAGATACTAACCTTCTGTCAGATGTATAAATAACTGATGAAGATTTTTTTCCCCTTCTGAAGACTGCTGCTTTACTCAAGTGATGGTGTCCTCTGCTGTACAGAAATGTTTTAGTTTTGTGAGGTCCTAATTGTCATTTGCTGGTCTTCAGCCTGCGCTATCAAGATCCTGTTAAAAATGTCCTTTCCTAGGCCAATGCACTCAAGTGTATCCCCTACTTTCTCATCTACCAAACTATTGCTAATGCCATTGGCTCTCCTCCAGAACTTGATGCAAGACCTTATGGCCGAGACATCATGTATTTGAGCCACAAATGTGGAACTAGGAAGATGGTATTGACCTGGAAGCTCCATCCCTACTGACTGACTTTCAAAGTGCTAGAAGGTCCCGTGCAGGAGAAAGGCCATCACAGGCCTTACCTGTGAACCTTGCCAGCTGCAATCATGACTGGACTGGCAAACCACTGGCTCAATAGTAACCAACCACCTTTCTGATTGAATTTCAGTCCCTCTCCACAAGATAAAACCCCATACTTGGCACCATTGTTGAGCCAAGAACCCGTAGCTATACAGATCATAGAGCACAGGAAAGAATGTATTGCTATTCTTCTTCTAAACAGACATAGAATTAAACCAAATCCTAACGACTTATCATCATACCCATAGATCATGCATCTCTCAATCCTCACCAGAGAAGCTTCTATTTGCAATATATGGTAATTAATACCAAGACCCACATCTGTACTCACCCCATCTCCCAAGGCTTAGGGGTCATTGTGGAAGAGGAAGCAGAAAGGCTGTAAGAGCCAGAGGCAGGGAATCTACAAGGAAACAGTGTCCTCTGAATACCCCAGGCCAGCTGCACATATGAAGTCACAATGGTTATGACAGCATGCACAGGCCCTGTGCAAGCTCAAGACACACCAAGTCCACTATGTAGAGCAGAGGTCGACAGGAAGTCCACCCTCAGCTGAGGAACTGTTGGTAATTGGTAGCTGCAGGGAGAGGGAGAGGCAGTTTTCTTTAAGAATTTTGCCCCTAGGGTTAGTGAGATGGTTTAGGTAATCTCCATAGGAGCCATCTATGCAGGTGACACAAATATCCAGGGGCAGAAAGCTATGGGGCACATTTTTTGCACACTCCAACACCCATGTTCAGACCCGGAGGAAGGTGTTGCCATTTCCTGGGGCACGGTGGTGTGGGGCAAGGCAGGAAGGCTTTGCCATTTTCCCATGGGTCTGAGGTTAGGGTCCTTGACGGGTGCTTGGGAGGGGGAGGGGGCGTGTTCTGACTAGGTGGCCTGCACACCGGCAGAGCTGACTGCATGAAAAGCCCGCCTCCTGTTTAGCACTTCTCTCCCTTTCTCCTGACGTCCTCACTTCCTTGCCTGTGATTCTGAATAAATGACCTGCAGCCAAGTCTGTATCTGAGAATTCATTTTCAGGAAACCCAAATTAGGACAGATATAAACACACATTTCACAGAAGAAGAATATGAAAGACCAGCAAGCTGAGGATCAACTTGAGTGCTCAAATAAATTAAAACTACAGAGGGAAGCACCATTTTACCTCAAAGTCTGGCAAAAAATTAAAAGTGCAATTTTGTTTGAGATAGAGTCTCACAAAGTGCAGCTTGGCCTTGGACTTGCTCTGACCTCCAACTTGGGATCCTTCTGCTTGCATCTCCCGAGTGCTGGTTAGGGCTGTGACAGCTAATCTTGGTTGTTGACTTGATGACATCTAGAATCAACTAAAACCCAAAAAGCTGGGACTCTGGTGCTAGATTGGAACTGCCGAGACATCCAGTCTCATGGAATGAACTACCAGACTCTTGGCCTTTCCACTGTGAGGCAGCCATTGCGGGGCTACCAGAACTAAAGCCTGTAAGCCACTCTAATAAATCCTATCGGCTCTGTCCCTTCTGGAGCCGTGACTAACACACAGGCATACTCTGCAGTGCCAGGTTCATGTGGTGTTAGGGACTGAACCCAGGGCTTCTCGTATACTAGGGGAACACTCTACCAGCTGAGCAAGACCCCCAGACTAGAGCTGTGGTTCTGAAGGACATGTCACAGAGAACAGTGGGCTGACATCTGAATACAGCCTCCAGCCTCAGCAGGCCACACTCACTCTCAACACCCAGCCCACCCGACAGCCTGTCAAATTGCTCTTCAGCGCTTCTGATGTTTTCCGACACTTGCCCAGCTCTCCACTCCCCTGCCATCTTCTTCTTTTGTACTTCTCTTTCTATAGCCTCCTTTAAGCAAAATTCCTCCAATGAATTATCTATATTTTGTCTTCTTGTTGGACCCATCAGCATCGACTGACATCATTAATGATTTCTTCCTTCTTGAAGCCCCTGGAAAGCTCCTGTGGCTCTTGCTGGAGTCTTCCCACGTGGTTCCCAATCTTCATTCTGCTGCTTACTCAATCTTTCCAGATGCCTCATGTTGCTTTACCTGTGGCCCCAGCGCCTTGGTCATATTCCATGGCTACCCACCCGCAACAGCGCCACTGCCCTGGCTTCCTGTCTGGATGCTCCCCTCCTCCTATTCTCCCAGAAGCTTCTCTCTCCTAGGCCACTGGAGGGATCATTAAAACAACAATAACCAAGGCTCTAAGTCAGATCTTGATCTTTTCCTCAAAGTCCTTCTCATTTCACTCAAAATAGAACGTGAAGTTTTCACACTGCGGAGGAAATCCTGTCTGATTGGCTCCACCCACTTTCAGTGATCTGATTTCCTCCTCTGTCCCCTCATTCAACTCTCATCTCCTCACTGCTATTTCTGGAACTGCTTTGTGTTTCCCATCTCAGAGCTCAGCATAGTCATACCTGGAATGTTCCTTTGGTAGCTATCCACATGGCTCCTCTTCTTCTACTGGGTCTCTGTCCAAATGTCACTCTATTCTCAGACAGGCTCTTGCTGACACCCCCCCCCCCCAGTCTAAACAGCACCCTCACCCCTCTCTGCCCTTATCTTGACTTATTTTCTCCTTTGCTTTATACATAGCATTATATATTTATAACCTACTCTCTTCCATTACTAAAACAGAAGGAGGCTGTATCTATTTTTGATTATACTGTACTTCCATCCTTGTCATATTTAGCATAGAATAGGTGCCTGATTAATCTATGCCAAATAAAGGAAAGAATAGGTGCACAGATTGAAAACTAAGCAAAAAAAAAAATTCTCAGAATTTCTCATGATGATGAAGTACTTGCAGCAATATTAATGTGCTAGGGGATGTCATTCTATATGCTGTGAATATGTGTTGCTGTGATTGGTTGAAACATAAAGCTGCACTGGCCTATGGCAAGGCAGCTTAGAGGCAAGCAGGAAATCCAAGCATATTATACAGACAGAAGAAAGGAGAGGAGAGAGAGACACCAGCCACCACCCATGGAGCAGCAAGATGCCAGCAGACCAGTAATGCCACAACCACGTGGCAACTTATAGATGAATAGAAATGGGTTAAGTTATAAGAGCTAGCTATCAAGAAGCCTGCCATAGGCCATACAGTTTGTAAATAATATTAAGCCTCTGAATGATTATTTTATAAGTGGCCGAGGGACTGCAGGGCAGGGTGGGACTAGAGAAACCTTTTGGTTACATAAATGTCCTTCAGTGAGGTACTGGAAAAATAAAATACTTCATTCAATTATCTTAAGAAATAAACTAGATTCATGTGTCCAACTGTCAGTATGGGTAGATCTTAAGAATACAAGTTCAGGGGAGAAGTAACAAGAGATTGGAAATGGAGGATAAAGAGAAGAACGTCCAAGTAAAATAGAAAAATAATAAGATACAGTAAGATTACATTTAGGCTCCTCCAAAAGAGGTTGAAGCAGTAGGAGGAGGGATAAGCTGGAAAAACAAAATCTCTCCATTACGATGCCCAGAGGGCAGAGTGCCTTGGACAACCTACGGAATTAAGACTCAGCTCCAACATCAATAGTGTTAGCAATTCTGACGTCCATTCCTTTACCCAAAATAACTTTCCCAAGAGCCTCCATGTCCTGCTTTATTCACTTCTCACAGGAAGCTGGTGCCATGGGTTTCAATATTACCCTGGTTCTACCAGTGAAAGAAATAAAAACAAGGGAGGGTGGGTAACTCATCAGGTGTCACATGACTGTGTTAGCCACAATGCTGCCCAAGTGGAAGCTGAGATTTGGCTCTGGAGGCCTGGTTCCAGAATCCCTTCTTTTACCAGTCCACCAGCCATCTTTGGGTGAGCAGTCGGGCCACTCTGGGCGGCTTCTGATGACAGGAGGGTTAGCAGAGCGTATATGGAGTGGCTGCAGGTGGCACATTGGGGACCGTGGTCCCTGAGAAGGAAACACGGCAGCGCCTGGGTTGGTGGACAGAGAAATTACTCTTTCTGCCAGGGAAAGAGGACAGGAGTCAATCAGTGAGGTGGGACTAAGGGGCTTGGCTGGCTGGGTAGGACATACATATGTATTTGGGCCCTACTGCGTCAGGGACCGGGTGACTCTGGGGACACTATGATGGACTTAGGTTATTAATAGTGTGTAGACTACCACGAAGGAAAATATAGAGACCAAACCTAAAGCTAAAGCTCTGAGAGGAACAGACCCAGGGATGGAGCCCAGGACCTTGAACATGTCAGGCAAGTGTTCTCGCAAAGCTACACTCTACCCACTGTGATTGTAGCTCCTTTTATTTGAATAAACAAGTGGTATACATAAGTTAGCCTTAATATCCATACCATTGAAAAATTAATTTTGAAAAAAAATTTAGAATCCCTTCATAACCAAAGAAGTAGATTATTTGGCTTTAAAAATGAGTTTTAAGGAAGCACACAGGAGATGGCTTAACAGTCATCAAATTCATGGCTGTAGGCAGAACTATTTGGTCCTATGATCCTCAATTACATAGAAATGCTAGTCTGTGTTTGTGAATAAGGGAGTGATATCTTCAAGTAGGTTTTAGAAGTCATAATGAAGAGAAATTTGAACTGAAAGATCAAAGGTGCAAATCCAGAAATTCCTTCCCAGACAGAAGTTACCCAAGGTGCAGTCATTGTATGAATATGAATCATGCTGTACTTACCTTAGTTACCTGAATCCCTTCGCTATCCTTTTATTCATAAAATGTAATTGCAGTACTATGAAAATAACCAAAGTGTCTGATACTTACACAGGCATCTCTTTTCTGGTTTCTGTTTTTTGTTTGTTTGTTTGTTTAATGAGAATGCTATGGAACAGGTCTTCCTAGAGAGTGGAGCACAAATGCCCTGAGACCAGATGACTCTGGGGACACTATGATGGACTTAGGTTATTAATAGTGTGTAGACTACCACGAAGGAAAATATAGAGTTTTTTTGAATAAACAAGTGGTATACATAAGTTTTTGTTTGTTTGTTTGATTGTTTGTTTGTTTGATGAGAATGCTATGGAACAGGTCTTCCTAGAGAGTGGTGCACAAATGCCCCACTAGCCCTGGGAAGCCTCAGCTCCCAGCTCCACCTTGTCTCCCTTGGGTATTCCACAATTGTTCCTTGGCTTTTCTGTGCCACCACGCCTACACGCTGCCTAGCACACTCAGAAGGAACTCTCAAAAAGGGCCTTTGATTGACTCACCCACCCTCCTTAATATTCTGCACTTGCCCGTTGCTCCCTACCACTGCCCACAAAGCCTGGAAGACCTACTCACTGCCTCCCATGACCTCTTCCTTACATAATACTTCCCCATCTCTGCACCCGGCCACAGCAAACAAGGAATTCATTTATGACCACAAGGCCTTTGCACGTGCTGCATCATCTTCTTCCAGAGAGGACAGCTACCTCCATCCCTCCTGATAATGATGCTTACCTTTAGTCAAAGGTCTCTCCATATGTATGGCACTGATATTCCAGTAAGTTTAAGTGGATATAAAAAGTTCCTTCTTTATGTATTGGTATTCTAGCGAGTAAGTCACGGTAGTGTGTAAATGTGCAGCAATACACAGGCCTATGTGCTAGCAAGAGCAGAAAGGCAGAGGAAGGAGGGTTACCATGGTGTAGATGTGGAGTGAGGAAGGGGTCACAGCAGAGAGTGGAGGTGGGATGGATACTTTGGGCAGGTGGACAGGGAGGATCTACCAGCTAAAGGGGCATTTGAGCGCAGCTGGAAGGAAGAGAGAAGTCAAGGGTTTAATAAGGCAAAGCCCAACAGACAATGTGAGAAAATGCCCCCAAAGCCCATCAGACAATGTGAGAAAATGCCCCCAAAGCCCTGGCACAAACTGTTCTTTACAGTTCCTGGAAGAGCAAGAGAGCAGATCTAGAGCAGGGTGAGCCGGGGCTGGCCATGGGGAGCCGAGGTCTGAGAGGCAGTGGGGAAGGGGACACCTACCATGAGGCCAGGAGCTGTGCAAAGCACTTCCCTCCCAGGGAGAAAAGGGTCATGGGTGGATCTGATGGATGAGAGCCAGGATTCAAAGTGTGTTTTGAAGAAGAATTTGGGCTGTTCTATAATTCATAGCCAATAGTGGACTCTGGGAGACAGCAGGAGCGCAAAGCCCAAATGGTAAGGGATGATGGTTGTGGAGAAGTGATGGGATTCTGGATTTGCCTTGAGGGCAGGGCAGGCAGGCTTCTCAGTGCCCCCAAGTCTGGGTCAGGCCACTGTGCCCCTGCCTCAAATCTCCTTGAGCTTATGTGAATGATTTTGAGACAAGAAGAGAAGTTGCAGCCATCACTGGTCACCCAGAGAGAGATTAGACTGTCCAGGACAAGGAGGCTCCAGACTCCAGTCCTGCCTGGAGGGGCCATGACAGGCTGGGGACCCTGGGGACACAAAGAAAGCAAACAGAGTCACCTGCTGGGGTTGCCCAGGTTAATGAGTGACTGAGGAGGTAGGAGGACCCCTTCCCAGCTGGACCCTGAGCCACACTTGTGCCCTGTGCTATGGTGATATTTTCTTTTGTACCAAAATGTTATTTGTATGTTAATAAATAAAGTTGCCTGGGGGTCAGAGCTATTAGCAAGCCATAGGAAAGCAGGGCAGTGGTGGTGTACGTTTGTGATCACAGCACTTGGTAGACAGAGCTAGGTAAGTCTCTGTGTGTTCAGGGATACAGCCAGCATTGGATACACATGCCTTTAATCTCAATACCAACCATAGAACACCTGGAGGTCTATACAGACAGGCCGTGATGAGGCAGTCCTGTGGTTGGGTTTACAACCAATGAGAAGGCAGAACAGAGACTATATAAAGACTTTAACACAGGAAGTACCTCCTCCTTCAGAGAGGTAGGACCGCTGCAGAAGGAAGGGTAAGGTTTTAGCTCTTAGCTCTGACCTCTTGGCTTTCTTCTTTGCATTGGTTCTGTGTTTCTTATTTATAAGACAGTTGGTTACATCTACACTGTGCCACTGAGCCAAGGCCCAGAGAAGGGTCACAGTCATGGACCCTCCATGTTGGGCTCTCAAAATGGGTGAGAACTCGACCTGGGGCAAGACCTGAGCAGTCTACGAGGGCCCTGAGCGTGAGACAGAGCCCGGAAGCAGTATGTGTCCCTACCTGTATCTGCAGTGCCACAGAACATTCCATGCCTCTGTTCTGTCTTCTGCTGGCTCTGTGGCTACTGAGCACTTGAAATGTGGCTCTGTAGCCAAGAAAAGGATTTTTTTTGAAACTTTGAATGGACCTAAATGTGAAAACCCTGTGTAGCTAGTGGTTGTCTAAACTAAGATGGGCACAGGAGCAGGAGATTTAGGCCCAAAATTCCCTGACCTGTAGAGCAGGGAAGCTGTGAGTGGTTTATGGTCCCGGGAAGTTCCTGGATATCACCAAGAGGTCCAGTCATGGGAGTCAGTGTGGGAAGGTGGAGACTCAGGCCAGCTGTCCGTTCACCAACGCCCTCGCCCGTTTGGACCTGTGTTCCCAGTGCCCTTAACACGGCTGCTGGGAAATAAAAGCCATCAGCGGTCGATGAATAAATACTACCCCACAAACAGACAAACAGACAAAACGTGGGGTTTTGCTGGCAAAGCAGGGGCTTTCATTAACAGTGTAAGTGGATGCAAGAGTGACATCTTCAACATCAGCACTCAGGGACCGTGAGGGACCTGTTTCCTTGTTTTGTTCTGAAACAGGGTCTCTCATGTGCTGCTGCAGGCTGACCTCACGGATAACCTTGAACTTCTGATCCTTCTGCCTCTACCTCTGGGATTTCAGCCTTCATGTGTACACTCTCCAACACCCCAAGACCCTCTCTATTATACTTAAAGACCCTTCTGCCTACATCTCCAAACCTCAATACTTCCTACCCTTAACCCCCTTAACCAGCCTCTGAGGCCTCAGACCTGTTATTCAATCCCTTTTATCCAAGTCATTTTTACACTCCACTTCTTCACCCTGCAATACCCCCATATTGGCAGTCAAAACCCAAAACAAAACAAAACAAAACACTAACAAAACCTTCTACCTAGTCCAAGACCTTCACTCCATTAATATTGCCCTTGTCCCTCTCCACCCTGTGGTCCCTTCCAGACCCTGCACACTTGGCCTGCCTTCCCCCTTTCCCTCCAGCCTGCTTCAGTCTGTAGATGGCCTTCTCCTTTACAGTCTGATAGCCAGTCTGACTCTGCTGCCTCGCTCCTCAGTTCCTCAGCTATGGAAGTTACTGGCTCTCGCATCCCAAAGCCCAACTCTCCTCTCCCAAGTCACCTATCCAGGACATTTAAAACGTTCTCCTTCCTGCCCCATCTCTCCACCTCCCTGATCTATCAGACCTTGCAAAACTTTCAAAACCTTCCAAAAACTGAGGTTTTGGTGGGGGTCTTAAGACACTTAGACTGACTTTTGCCCCTTTCTCTTGCGGCTGCCAATCTCTAGACCACACCATCACCGGCTGGCCTCCTGTCTGTGGGCTCTTGCTGCAGCCTCTCTGCTCACTGAATGAACAAATTAACTCTGGGATCCCCGCTCACCATCCATCCCCACTACTCTCTTACTCAACTCCTAACTTACAGAGGACTCCAATCCCTTCCACCGTCTCGGATTCTATCCCTCCAAACTTCTCCTCTCTAAAGCACATCATTCACATCTGTTACTTGTCCTCGCCTCAATCCATCCACACTTATCCCTTTGCTTCAACACTCACCAGATCCTCTACACTCCTGTCCCGAACTCTCAAAGACCATCCTCCAACCCTCTCATACACAAAAGGGTCCTCTAGTGTAGCGGTAACACCTGCGCTACCACCACCCATTCACTGTGTCCAAGCAAGGGGCTGTGGATCAAAAAACAGAGACAAGAGGCAGCGAGTCATTCGCTTCAGCAGAATGCTGAATGCCGTTTATAGAAGGAGGGAGAAGGCCTTAAATACAGGCTTACAGCACAGAAGGGGGGCAGAAGTTCACTACCCAATGTTCTACATTCTTGCATCTAAGCTGTTTACACCAAATGCAGGATACACAAACAAAGAACCTCCGGTGAGCGTTCAGGAGGAAGGACACCGGCAGGGAATCAGCACAGGGAGGACATCTGGTCAAGGTCTGCAAGCAAGGCAACAGCTACTCAAAATGGGGGGCCAGGGCCCTACAGGTCCCCCTTTTTACTAAAAAATGAGCTTCTGACTTAGGTTGCATGGGACGTCAGTAGGTCACCTTACCCATCATGGAGACACCTACCCAGGCCACACAGGCACTCTGCCTTAGGTTGGTGAATGCCCCCCAGGTATTACCTGTCTCTGAATACTCATTATCATACAGGCTCAACCGTGTGTGAGCTGCAGAGTTAACTGCTGCCAAAGATCTCAAAGTGGCGCTGGGCTTGCAATCTGTGCTTTTGACACAGAAAAGACCAACAGAAGTCCTAACCCACCCATAGCCAGTAGGCTAAAGGCAATTGAGCCATTCCCTACCTTAACAAGCCTTACTGCAAATTGGAGTCCTCATAAGATGGTATCCCAAAAGCAAGTAGAACTTGAGTTTATAAATTTTATAACTTTCAAAGCCAATTGAAATGTATATAACTGCTGAATTAAATTTATCACGCCCAATAGAATGAAAGAGTAATTAACTGTGGTAGCTACTTTTGTTGCCAGGGTCTCCATTGTGCTAGCTGTAGTAACCAATTATGAAATAGTAATCCCAGAAACAGTAGCAGCGGTGGCCGCCACCGCTCAAATAGCAACAATGGCAGCAGTGATGTCAAATTCTCTTCTGGAGTGTGTGAGCACCATCTGTGTCTAACTGCCACAGTCCACTGGCATGGACACAGCTCCAGGAACATGAACCGCCAAGGCCCATTCTTCTTGATCCCAGCACGACTTAAGCTGGCAGCTCTGCAAAAGAACAACTAAGAACCATAAAGAAAAAACAGACAGCACACAAGGAGCAGAACTAATGGTCTCATAATGGCTACATTCAGGCTCACAAATTTTAAGGTATCTTCAAAGGAGACTAAATGAATTTCAGGAGTGCACAGAGCCACTCCTGAAAAGGTAGGTACTACACCAGCTTGAAGAGGATTGTGAAAATGAAAAGGCTTAGCTGGCATGGTACTGCTAACAAATGGAGGTCAGTGACCTTCCTTAATCTCCAAGGTGTCTGCTGTAGGTGGGACCATTATCAGTCTTTATGCATTTTGGCACTCCCATATAAGTAAAAGCATGAAGACAATGATTCTTTACATCCTTAACCTTTTCCCCTGAATGGGCAGAGGCAAAAATTAGAGAGGAATATGTATCAATAGGCACATGGACATATTGTAATTTTCCAAAGGAAGGCACGTGTGTGACATCCATCTGCCACACATGATTAGGTAAAAGTCCTCGGGGATTAACTACCAAATGAGGAACAGGTAAAAATTCAACACAAATAGGACATGATTTAACTATCTGGATGGCTTGTTCCCGGGTTATGCCTGTGTGATGACGAAGAGATCCAGCGTTAAGATGATAACGTTGATGCACCTGAGTAGCCTTTTCAAAGGCAGAACAAATTAATGTGACAGCCATACGAGTAATGGCATCAGCCCTCTGATTACCTTCTCTTAGAGGTCCAGGCAATTGAGTATGAGCTCTAATATGGCTCACATAAAGGTTATGTGAACAGGACCATATGAGTCCTTGTACTTGTAATAAATATTCATGAATGGAAGAGATGGATGGTACGTAGGCTATTGTCTCCAAAGGCATAATGGCATGTGCCACATATTGGTTATCAGTATAGATATTTACACACTCATCAGAAAATATCTGTAAAGCAAGCAACAGTGCCTGTACCTCCGCCATCTGGGCGGAAGTGTCCTAGACTTTCATTCTCTTCACTATGTTACCAGAAACTACCATAGCAAAACCACGTGAAGTGCCATCAGTAAATACCACACAGGCCTGAGGAATAGGAGTCATCTGTACTATCTTGGGAAATACAACAGGATGCAATTTAAAAAATTGACACATATCATTGGAGGGGTAATGAGTATCAAACTGACCCTGCATGGAGCATGTCAATATGGTCCAATCGTTATCATTAGCTTGCAACCATGCTATTTGAAACTGGGTGTATGGGGTCACCACAATATTTGGCTCCTTACCAAAAGTTTGAACACTGATCTTGATTCCCTTAAATATAATCTGAGCAACAGCCTGAGGATAAGGAGTAATGGTTTTCACTGGAGAAGGTGGGGAATGTACCCATAGAATAGGACCTGTCTGCCAAAACACTCTAGTAGATGAATGAGAAAAACAAAAAATTCATGACCTAAATAATGATAGGGAAAGGATACCTGTACCTTTTCTGGGGCTATTTGTAAATTAGCCAGGCTAAGAACCTCTTGTAGTTTAGAAAAGGCATCAAAAACAAGTTTTTTATCTTTAGCAGCCAATAAAATATCATATATATGTCAATCACAATTAAATGCCAATGTTTAGGAATTGCCACAGGGGCAGGCAAACCAGGCTGTGTTGCTCCCATGAGAAGCATGATTTTATTTACAGCTCTAAGATCTTGTAATAGCCTCCATTTTCCTGACTTCTTGTAGAGGCCATTTGGGATCTCAGAATTCTTGTGAAATTATAGATATATCTAGCACCAGAATCCAGTAATCTTTCAATCTCAGTCCCATATAATTTTATTCTTAATTTAGGCTGTTTATCATTGATAACTGTTTGTCAAAACACCTTTTCTCCTGTATTTCCAGAGCCTCCAGTTCTACATATAGGCACCATTTTGAATTTAAAATATGAAAGCAATAATAATTGAACAATTCTATCACCAGCTTCTATTTCCATGGTCCTTTTTACATATGCCAATTATAAAAGCATTAAATACAATCTATAGGATTTGAAGAGGTAACTTTAGGTAATACTCTTCTAGAGTATTTTTATAAAATCTTAAAAAGAGGATCTTTTTTTACAGATTTAAGTAACACATTAGCACAAATAGCCAATTATTAACAATGTGGACCAAACAATTAACCTGTATTTTATTTACTGGAAAAATAGTTTTGTAACCTCTTTATCAGTAAGAGATTATTTTTTATGGGTTTATCTTAGCAGCAACATTATTTAATAAGCTAACAACCCAATCCATTTCAGGTGTTATATTTCTATAGAATTCTAGAAAGCAACTTAAATTGCAGAGCCAAATTTCCAGTAATGATCAACAGACAAGAGCATACCTAATATATAGTTCAAAATTATGAATTCTGTTTCTTAGTTTATCTACCATGAGAATCAACACATTTATCTAAACATTTATTAAGACAATCAAAAGAACAGAACATCCTTTATACAATGAATGTTTAATATCCCTGGAAATTCAAACAGCATTGACTTAGCATTCCATGTCCTGACTGAAACCATTTTTCACCAGAAGTTGGGCCCATTTAAACTTTTAGTGCCTGTCCCTCTTCGGGCCTCTGCTCGTTGCCCACCTGCGAGTCCCCTCTTCGGCCTCACGGCTACACCTCCGGCCAGTGCATACCTGCCCACCTGACACTCCAGGCTACCTCGCAAAACACTGCATGTGCCTTTGTCCTGTGCAACTCCCATGAAGGGACTACCTAATAATGAGTTATTCCCATCATAAGGGAAGAACAGAAAAACATTCCCATGAAGGGATGCCCAACATTGAATTATTCCCACTCTGAGGGAAAAATAAAAAAACATTTAAACCAAGATTAAG